>CM077110.1:1011426-1026323 GCA_039619505.1 Cimex hemipterus | reverse complement strand
TCACTAATTATGTATAAATTGTTTGTCTTTAGAGTTGATTGATTACATATGATCAATCATTGGTCAATTATCACTATTTGTATGATCCGATTCATAATTATCGGTTTTGACAGTGATTGACTGGTCGAATATCAATCAATACAATCAATCCTTGTTCGATAATGCTATATTCAAATTAAAAATTCCTGGTCTTCGAAGTTGATTGATTATTTAAGTGATCAATCATCAACGAAATATTTCACGCTACAAATTTTAGCCGGTAGCCGAGTGGTTAGCGTGAGAGACTCTCGGCTAGTAGACCCCGCGGTCGCGGGTTCGATTCCCGCCGTCGCCTCTGGCCCTTTTTTGACGATAACCCTCCCCCCAAAAACAAACACGCAATAATAAATAATTATAGAGTCTGGCTATATTGGCTCAACAATATGCAAAGTTCATGAGGCCATTAAATTAAAAAAATATATATATCATCGGTGATACTAAATGTCTCTAATCATCTAGTTTTTCATTTATATTATCAAATAGCTCCTTGTACAATCCTATCTTAAAATTTTGGTCATTATATTTAATTGTACAATTTTATAATCAATCGTCAATGAAGTCTCGTTATTTTTTGAAGTTAATATTCTGCAATCGGATAAATTAGCCTAAAATATTAGTTTTCCTCATGACTAAAATTTAAATTAGTGTTTTGTTCAGTTTTGGCAGAAAAGTTCTTTTTGCTCTTCTGCGTTTGTACACCTAGTCCGTTAGTTACACTACTGCGCATAACTTTAAAAATGTAGAGATCGTATATACGATGTACTCAAAAACCCTATGTTTGTCCAAGGGAGGCAGGAGAAAGAGAGTATATGTACACCTCGTACGAAAGAGGACTCAGCCATAGGCAGATAGGGGTTATTATTAATACTTAGAAAAGCTATTATGAGGAAGAAAAACGGGATGTCGAGAGGGAAAACAGGGCCGTGACAACACCACTTACACTCACCTGGCAGGTGGGCTTTCTCGTCCGAGGAGAGAGTCGCGGAATGCTTTTGAAAAACGTCGAGGCCAGGAATGCTAACGGTTCCCGGTCCCGAGATCGAGGAACCCGTCCCTCCAGAAACCCACTTCCCGGAGGAGCCGGTAACGGCCTGGAGGCGGTGTCCGAATCGCGTTACACATTTACACTCCGCTCCGTAACGGCGTTGCTCGGATTCGCGACGACTCTTACACAACCAGACGACGACCCGAGGAGAGAAAGAGCCGCTGCATTGTTCGCATTTTTCTTCCCACGTTATTAACGGCTCTCTCACGTTATACTATTTTATTTCTTCCCTCTATCTGCGAGGTTGTGTATACGGAAACAAAAGAACAAGACTTTCACAACACACCCGCCTAAAAAGTACTAGTAGTATGGGAGAAAGTCCGTTTATACTCTAGCATTCCTTTGCTATCTGCTTAATATTGAAATTATTTACATTAATTATGGACAAATGGGAACCCACGTGAAATTATAGCCTTTAACTGGATGGCGTGAGAATGGACTACCTTTGGGATGAAATATCGACTCAAACCAAAAACAGCGAGACGGCGCGGGATAATTTACACTTTATTGAATGACATATCGACACCAAGGTTGGGAAAAGTTCGGAAAACCGAGACGCCACAGATCCAAAATGTTTTCCAAGGGCTGGATATGCTGGACAAGAGATTAGAGTCGACTAGCCCAGCACTATTGGGACGACTAGAAACCAACTGGTAAGGATTACTCGCTTCACATCGCATCTTCTTTGGGACAAAAAATTCAAGTTTTATTACCAGCGAAGGTAGGGGTCGAAAAAACTAAAGACAGCAACTTATCACTACCACATAAAAAATTACAAAATCAAATGTGTACGTTATTGATGAGTGTTATTCAGAATCATAAAGAAATTTTGATCTTCGAAGAGGCACAAATACTTTACTTCCTAAAATAACCCAAGGGGAAACCATCATACGCCAAGTACTACTTGCAATACTTGCGGATTGCTGGCTGCTTCACACGAAATTCATTTCAGTGGACGAGGTCTCGTCGCGCGATCACGTCGCTTGAGATATTCCACCCTCTTCGTGACGAAAAAGTCTGAGTAGATCCAGGCTGAGGCATCGCGCGATCATTTTTCGCGCAAATTCGCTTCCAGAGTAGATCCAGCCTAAAACGATTCAGCCGACACAATGATGAAACACAATCGTGATATCACGGACCGTGAAGGTTTCCGCGATCGCTGAGCTGAACGGCCCCAGGGCAGCTGCCTTTAAAAAAATCCTTTTAAAGGGCCATTAAGCGGAAACACAGCTGGCCGAGCTTTTAAAAACCCACAGCATGAATCCCGGACGGGTTTGTGCAGGGTCCAATTTTTTCCCGTTTTTCATTGGATATTTTTATCCAATGAACCGTCGGCCTTTCTAGCGATTCGGTGACATTTTAACAAGAGGTAGAGCCCTTTGTAAGCCCGGTGACAACCGGGCAAAATCGCATTTTATCAGATCGATCTGAATATCTTTTGAATCTGGACGTTCGGGCCCTAAGTGGGGCAGAGCACGCTGGGCAAATTCTCCTGGCAGCCCGGACAATAAAAACGGCGTTCCAGTTTTGCAGAACCACAATTGGATTGCGTTCATGCTATGCGCTTTCGTAACAGAGTAAAAAGAAGAACATTAAATATTATTTTGGCCATTGTGAAGTGGCTCCTAACCACTTTTAGAACGGGATGTTTCACTACCTGACCGAAGACCGATCATTTAACCTGATCTACCTGAAACGGGCCTTAGTAGACGTCTGGTCGAAACTTGAAAACTAAATGCTAAAACAGAAACTGATGGAAATATTCATCTGCTGACAGACGCAAGTGACTCTATCATAAATGAAACTGCCTTGTTCTCTTCCCTGGAGGAAAATTGGAACCGGCTCCTACTGACTTTCGACTGATAACACATCAAATCCCATTGGAGGAGTTGAACGACTCGGGGCGGAAGACGCCGATCTCGGACATCCATGCGTGTCGACCGTTCCCCTCAATGGACACGACGCGTGCACACCGATGATAATGGCCGGCGTACCATATGTGAACATGATCCGGATTGTTCAAGGACGATCGTTCTCCCTTTAAAGAGAGAAAGTTATTACGCATGCAAGCGTGCACCTGACGTTTTTTCACACGAAAATATTGTACTTCATCATATAGTAAGATCGAGTGGGAGTGGGAGGAACAGATGCAAGTGATGTTATGGATGAGAGACTAAATGATCGACATTGAATAAACGATACAGAATTACTGCGAGACTTAATACAAAGGTGACTTAGTGAACGAGATTAAACATTGAGTGAACGAAAAGCTGAATGAATGACTGAGAATGAGTCTTAAGTGAACGAGATTCATACGAAGGATAGCGAGTGAGGAGCTTAGTGAGACCGAGTGAACGATAGTGAATGATAGGAGACTAAAGAGTAGTGAACTATATACAGATTAAGTGAACAATAATGTGAATCATCAACTCTGAATGAGGCCGGGAGAACGAAAGTTAATGAATGAATAAATGAATGACGGGACGAAAGTGATGAAGTGAATGAGATACATCGTGGATTTCTTGTGTATCTGCTCGAATTTAAGGAATAGAGCGAATCTTGGGTGAATAATTGATGTGAACCAGTCTGAAATAGTGATCATATCATCTGACAATGAGTATTGAATTAATTGTCCGTGAATGTGATTAAGTGAACGAGCGAATAAAGAACCGTGTGGACGATAGTGAATGAGTCACGTAATGGATGGCAGACTTAGTGAACGAGAGTGAATGAGAGAATGAATGTTGATTGAAGCTAAGCTAATTTAAGCAATAGAGTGAATATACAACTGTGTGAATGAGAGAAGTGAACGAGAGTGTAATACAGATCGGGTCAACTAAGTGTTGAATTAGTGATTGTGATTTGGGACTAAATGCACTAGCGAATGCCGTGTTGACGATAATGAATGAGTCATTAATGGATGGGAGACCTAGTGAACGAGAGTGAATGAATGCTGATTGAACCAGAAGGGAACAACGGATACGGAAAAAGTAATGAATTTAATACTCTGTGAATGAGACAATGAACCACATTTGCAGAAAAATGGGAGCCCATAGGATGAATGAATGGGCTAATAATCGCATGAACCAGAATTGAAACGAGGGAGTGAGTGGCTGAGTGAAGGAATGAGTAGTAACTGCTCATATACGTCTAAACAAATGTGTCATGTCGCTAACGAATGATATTGTGAATAAGTGAATAAGGAAACGTTCGATGCCCGATCAAAAGTGGACGAATCTAAGCTTTACTGTGTTTGTTACGTGATGGAATGATTGGAGCTGACTTGCTGAAATTTTCAAGTTCAAGTTCTCAAGTTTTCAGATTGGCCAGCATCGGTCTGGTGGTTTGCCAGAAATACAACAAAAGTGTCTTTTGAACGGAACAAAATGAGATCGAATCCTTTTTAAAACGTTACTACTCATAGTAAGTTGTTTTCAACGATGCGGATTTCAAGCTTTTACTCCATCATCAGATTGTAGCACTTCTTCAACCCGATGATGAGCTAAAAGCTCGAAGTCCGGTGGTAACAACTTACTGTGAGTAGGAACTGTCTATTAAAAGGATTGGACACCACACTCACTATACCATTCATCATTTCTATAAAAGAGATAGACGGTTTGTAATTTTTTCATTTCTAGACATTGTTTATTATTTGTATGCAAAATGTGGTTGAGAGGAAGATTAGTGCGGGATTCGAACCCACGACCTTAACCGCTTGAGCCAAGCCGACTTCAAGTGTCTACGATCGTGGGTTCGAGTCCTGCTAATGCCACTAATTTTCAATCTCAGTCATATTTTACATAAAAATTATAAATCAAATTATGGAATCACTTTGGTTAACTAGAACCGAATAAAAACATGGTGTCAGATATTGACCTTTTAGTAGGAGATTTTATTTTTGTTCTCCCAGTATTTTGTTTTCATTGTCGTACTGGGAAGGGGTTGTTTGCTTGTGGTTCACATGTTTCGATAGGTACGCCCCATTTCCCACGGTGGGACAGATGGCCAGCAGAAGCACCGGACCGTCAACTTCGTCCCTGAAACATATTTGACACGTTGAAACATAAACGTGATTTATGATGCCACCTATTCGTACTGAGCGACTGATGCTCCTTTAGATTAAACATGTTGATAACAAATACAAAGAAAAACACCGAAGAACCACCTGAAACTATACGAAATACTTGTCAAACACGTATGCGTTCGCTCATAATGGATGTTAATTTATGTGCGAGTGAAAGATTTCAGCCTTACTCGTGTTCCTGGTTTTACATAAGAGGCCTGGATTTAAAAGTCAATTTTTAATTGACCAAACGAGAAAATCAACCCGTATTCCCGATTTATCAAACGGTTATTGTTTTTCATAAGCGAAAGTCAAACCAAGTCGGTCCGTGTAAAGGTGGCAGTCAGCAAATCACCAACGCAGCCTAAGAGCTCAAGAAGCAATTTGTCTTATTTTTAATCCATTTATGTTCAGCCTCTTTTGTAAACTGGGTCGCCATTTCATCAGAACGGGTACAATAAATGTAAAAATAGCTTCCGGGCCGTGTGCTCCCATTCACCTGTTTAGAAATATACAATAAGTCAAGTATCTTTCAAAAATAATCTTAAAATTAAGGTTTTGGTTGGGATAAAAAAGTCACGAGCGGGATTCGAACCCACGACCTTCGGCTCAATCCGCCGCTCTTCTATCCGTTTGAGCTCGCTCGGACACCAACTTTTTGAATTTTCCCTCCGTTTTGCCATTCGGTCAATCGGGCCACGAAACCTGATATATAGGTTTCAAAATTTCAACCTTTCGTCCAAAACATTTTTGAAAAATTGAAAAAAAAACTAAATATATAATATATAAACTAAAAAAAAAAAAATTTGAAAAAACCTCGAGGTCGGGTTTTCGGAAGAAAAACAAAAATCTAATAATGTATCCAAACCGTCATAATTATTACGGATTAACCCTGCAATTTTCCTAATCAATCAATTAGGCGAGAATAGGCGGACCCAAAATAATTCAAGTCCCACAACCTCTGTGGCAAAGATAAAAATTGGGGGTGTCGGTGGCTGCAAGGTTTCGTCCTTGACACGGCGGTCATCACTGTAAGGTAAAGGTCCCGGGTTCGAATCCAGCGGCCCTGCATTCGAACCCGACATACTTACAAATGGGCTTTTTGTTTCAAAAACACCGGCACTCTGAGGGTTTCTATGACCTCTGCTGTTGCGAACACTCGAGCACCCTGGCTCACAGCAATCGTCGCCATAGTTTGATTGCTGACTCGTTGCCTTTAAACATGAAGGCAAACAGCGCGGAAGCGGACCGACATAAAACAAAACCCTGTTTAAGTTTCTTAATTGGCTGAATTCGATAGAAATTAGAAGCTGGATATGGATCTTCAAATAACCGACATTAATTTATTTGAACCCGAGTTAAACGTCGAGGACAAGCGGGCCCAACATAAAAAAAAAAAAAAAAAGAGAGTTAGCTTTATTTTCTCAATTCTAGTCAATATAAGTTACGTGTGTTGTCTAAACGAGAGTCTTTTTAAAAAGAACTTTATCAGTTAAACACACTTACAATTTGAGAAGAACCTTTCACGGATAATGTTAATCTGAATCTGTCTTTAGAAGTGTAATGGGAATGGCGAACGGGGGGGGGCTATTTTGCTTACATTTGCTTACAATACATTCTTTGAATTTGTTGTGTGTATATATATGTGTGTGTGTGTGTGTGTGTGTGTGTGTGTGTGTGTGTGTGTGTGTGTGAGTTAGGACTTCTAATTGCGGCCTTTGATTTCCTAAAACGTTTAAGTCAAACACCGAGAACAAGCGGTCCCCGCTTAAAAAAGTAGTTAGCTTTACTTTTCTCGATTCCAAAGCAATTAAGAGCAATTTTTTATATACAACATAATCCAGAAGTATTATGATCATCGAATTGTGACCATTGATTTTCAAAAAATTGAAGTAAACTAGGGAGGGCAGAAGGAGCCAACTGCTAAAAACTAAAATAGCCAACTACTAAAACGTCAGTTTAAATAATTATATTAGTTTTATTGTTCTAATTAGACAGAGATTAAGAGTAAAATTTTGATTTTACAGAACGTCTTAGCTCTCAGTAATTTGGATCTTGAAATTGGCGTCATAGTTTCCTTAAAATCGAATTCAAATTGCGTAGACAAGCGGACCCAACTTCAAAAAAAAGATTCGATTCATTTTTTTCAATTCGATGATGAATAGACGAGAGAACATCTTGATTCAAAGCAGACAGTATCATTGAGTTACATTAATTTGTTTTTTAAATGTGTAGTTCAAACAGCGAGATCAAGCGGGCCCAACTTAAACAAATCAAGAATTAACTTTAATTTCTCAATTCCAAACCAATTAATAGAAGAATTTTCGTTTCGTAGTACATCTCGGACGAGAAATGTTAAAACTTCAAATTGTGGCCATTGATTTCCTAAAACTTGATGTCAAACAGCAGGCGGTCCCAACTTCAGACAACAGTCACACTTTAAATAATTCTGGGATTGGGTTTATTTTGTCAATTTGTCGGATATTAAACGACGGATTTTGATTTAAATGAATGTCTCAGTCAGGATCCTCGAATTGTCGCAATTAATTTCTTTGAGATTGACGTCAAAGGGCGAAAACAGACGGACCCAATTTCAGAAAATATAAAACTTTAAATAAGTCTAGCTTTATATTTTAATTCCGCAAAGATTGTAAGCACGATTTTAATTTTATTGAACCTCCTGCTCACAGTTATAAGGATCTTTTAACCTCTTTCCTTTAATAATGACGTCAAACAGCGAGGGTTGGCGGACCCAACTTCAGACAACAGCCCCACATTAAATAATTCATGGATTACGTTTATTTTATCAGTTTGAATGATATTAATCGAAGGATTTTGATTTTAAGGAACACCTCACTCAATTAATTTATTTTTATTTATTTATGTTATTTTATTGGACCCAATTTCAAAAAACCCAACTTTAAATAATTCTAAGGCTAGCTTTATATTTTTAATTGGAGAGAGATGAAGAGTAGGATTTTAATACTATTGAACAGCTGTTAGGATATTTAAATTGCCGCCAAAATTTCCTTAGAAAATGATGTCAAAACAGCGAGTACTGGCGGACCCAACTTCAAACAAATGCTATATGTTAAATTAATCTAACGTTCGGGGTATTTTCTCAATTCGGCGGAGATTAAACGAAGGATGTCCAATGCACTCAGGATCTTCAAAATTGCCGCTATTAATAACTTTGAAGCTGAAATCAAATAGGGAAAACAAGATAGAATTCCAACTTCAAAGAAAATGCGGATAATTTTTTTTTGTGCGCATCTTTGTCCAGAGCTGTTAGGCCATCGAATTGTCATTGATTTGAAGTCAAACAGCGAAAACAGGCGGGCCCAACGTCAAAATAGGTTGGAAGGTTCTAGCCTAATTGTCTCAATTCTAAATGGCAAAGCAATTAAGAGTTTTGCGTTTTTTGTATATTTCTGCTAAGTTAAAGAAGAAAAAAACCATACAGATCACCCCCAGGAAAAGTAAATTATACTAAACCCAGTTTACAGTATAAAGAATCCGTCAACCGTTCTTCTTCTAATTTCGTGAGGATCAAAGTCAGTTTTTTTTAGATCTGATAGTTTTCTTCTTATTTCGGGAAAATAATCTTTTAAAAACAAATCCCACATCCTCGTCCTACGCTCATCTCGATTTCAACAGATGTTTCCTTCCTCCCAGCTACAATCGCCTAATAGGTTCAGCATAAATTACAGCATAGAAATATGCAAAAGCAACATGGCTATTAGTTAATTGTTTTTATATAATAATAATTTAAACAGAGAAATAGTCTGTTTTTAAGCCTTTTTTTATTCAGATGTTTTTTTCCTCCTTAGGTCATAAGACTTAATGGGTTTGAGGTGAGTTTTTTTTTTCTTGTGCATGATTGGTTAATGAGAAATTTTTAACTTTCAGCATAAACGAACATATCCTTGAGATTGCCGTACCTGAACTGATGCCGTGCTAAAATCATAATCCAAATCATGATATGTCGAGCTGCCCAGGAACACAGGCACTTCCACTTGGGGCGAACTAACACATTTGAAACACTTTCGCTTGTGGTTTATTTTCTATTTTGCCGACAAAAACAAATCAAAATGAAAGAAAAGAAAAGAAACACAGGCAGAGCACCACAGAACAGCACAGGACTCGGAGAGTTGCCTCCCGTCACTGGGCCGTCACTGGCAGCCACCTCTTGGAGAAAAATGGGTGCGCGCGGCTTCGAGTGGTGGGGACTGCCAACCCCGTTCAACAACGCTTGGCGGAGTGAGGTGCCAGTCAATTATGATTTATGATTATGATTGAGGATGTAGACTCAAAAAATATACAAAAACCAATAATGGAATTGAACATATTAATTTTAGACATTAAGAAACTGATGACCACGTTGGCTGTTATACAGAAAAATTTCCTGTATATACAGATTTCAAAGGTGCAACATTAACTATGGGTTTTCACTTCTTTGTCGAAGAAAAATTGGCAATTTAAACTAAATCCAAGATTTTTATTCAACTCAAGTTTTGATCGAAGGAATAAAGGCATGAGGTCGTTAGATGTCGCACATGAAATCATCCTGTATATACAGATTTCAAATAGGAAATGTGAGTTTTCACAACTTTATCAAAGGAAAATTGGCGAGTCCAACTAAATCCAAGATTTCTAGTCATCTCAAATTTTGATCAAAGAAATAGACACATGAGGTCGTTGAAGTGGCACAAAGGAAAATATCCTGTATATACAGATTTCAAACAGGAAATGTGAGTTTTCACTTGCCTGTTCTGTTCTATTCATCGGAGAAGTGTTTAATTTTAAAGTCTTCGTTGTAAAATCTCAAATAGTGTACGAATTAGTCGATAACGGAATAATTGTAGTTTTTGAGAAAAGGACTACAGTAACAAAAAAAAGAAATATGGTTCTTTTTCAGGAACAGTCCATCTGACCCCCTCCTAACGAAGAAATTATGCTGAAACTGAATACTTATACTAGTTGACGTAGTTGTCGTCCTGAAGGCGAGGAAGAAGGATTATCTGAAACTGCACAGTTGTTTTCTTTAAAGTTGAAACCCGTTGAAATGGAAGATGGAAATGTAAATTTTCAGAACGAAGGCAAAAGTGTGATAGGACAATCAAGTTACATTCTTAAAAATTCGTTTTGGACGGATTGCGTATTCAATGTCGGGCCCGATGAAGAACAAAAGGTAAATTTTTAATGGCCGATTTCTCGTCCAATCTCAGATTTTGTTCTTTAAATTTGAATTTATTGAAATCAAGAACTCAAACTTTTTAATCACCTATTTGGGCGGACATTTGGCGTTATTGCGGTTTACTTTAAAAAATTGCTTTTCTCCCTTTTTCTACGTTTTTTATTTTTTTATGGATGAAACTAACGTTAAAATACATCATGTTTATTGGTTAAGGGTATTAAATAAACGAATTGAGGTTTGTATATATTTATGGCCTTCGTCGAAGTTGCCAATTTCAGATGGTTTCCAAGAAATTTTGTCAGACCGGACATCCACCGGCCGCTCTCTCACTTTCATGACGTTGATTCACATTTCTTGTTAGTTAAATAGTTGTTGCATATTAAATTTTATGCAAAGAAGGTTGAGATTAAAAGTTGGAGACATGCGCGGGACTTGAACCCATTACAGGATTAATGTTTTCAATGTTAGCTGATCGGCCACAGTTCACTCACGAAACGGTACGGTCTTTAAGGAAAATCAAATTCAGTTGTTACTGCCAAGCTTTTCAAATACTTTTAAGGTCATCATCAATTCAAAACAATCTTATTTATGTCAACAGATTGACAAACTACTGTTGTTACTTGGCAATGTTAGAACTGAGATCAAGGAAATTTTAGATCGCCTGTAAAAAACTTAAATGTGTCTGTTTAAAAATTGCTTTGCCCTGATGACGACCTTTAAGGTCGAAAACTAGCCAGTAACGACTGAATTTGATTTTTTTTTTCAACCTTACATTCATCTAGATTATTCGTGATCCGGATTAATTACTCCGGTACACTACCACCATGAACAATCGTGACTAAGGTCGGAAATCCCCGAGACACCACTCAACCCAACCGACGACTGTTTAAATTTGACCTAAATTTTCCCGCCAATATGCGAATGGCGTAATACAGCAGCACTCGGACGTACGATTTAACAACGGTGAACATTATCGATGTAGGAGGACCATAACATTATAATAATTTTTATTAGATTACCCAGTTTTGGATAAATATTAATTTTTATAAAAATAAACTCGAGTCGAAACATTAGTGTCACAAGCCGGCACTCGAACCCAGGACAAAATTTGTCCTCATTAAGGGAATTCCACTGGAGTTTTATCCAGCGAATACAATGATTTCTATAGTAGAAAAAGAAGAAAACGTTTGAAATTCATTTCCAAGTTTGTTTTCGGATGAGGAAGCTACAATCAGCTTGAAGCAAAAAGGAACGGATCAAGAAAGCTAATACAAATGATTATACCATTTACCAGAATTCAGGCCAGTTTGCCCTCAAGATTGACAAAATGCAATCCTCTACAATAGCCCTATTATCGAGGGTAAGGGAGAAATTTCACTTATTCTGGACTTTCATGAGTTTACTTAAGAAAAACAATAACACTAAACACACCATCAACTAAGAAAAAATCAGAGGTCACCATTGAAATCATGTAATACAGGTTTCAACTTTTGTCAGACCTGTGAAAATTTTTCATCTTTCATCATTTTTTTTTCCTGTAATAACCTTTTCAACAGTGTAATTACATTCTTTTTATTTCCAAGCGTAGATTTTTCTTTACCTATATAAATAAGTTGTATTAATGAGTTTATTGGAAATTCATAAGAACTGGAATGAATGTATTTATTAGCGTGAGTGTTGAGTATGTGTGGTGGTGGAGTATCGAGTATCCACTAAACTAGGTTAGCTTTCAGGTGTTTTTAGAATGAAATGTGGAGGCACAGGCGTTTTAGCTGTACGTATGGTATGAAAGGTTGTAATCAGTAGGAATGTATTTATTAGAGTGAATGAGAATATTGAGTACCTGAAACATGCTAAATGAGGTTAGGTTAAGTTTGATTGCGTCAATGTGCATCAGTTGTTGAGCCATTTCACGTATGGAGAGGTAAATAGGAGTAGAAATCATGCAGAAGTTCCATCAGAAAGTTGCTAGGCTAAAAAAATGTGTGGTGGTGAAAATGTGAGGTGCTGTCCTAGCCGTAGTAGCTTGATATCCCTTGGGTTTCAAAGTCAACTGCATAACACAATGCTATGTTGGAAGGGTAAGGACAATGGTGCACATCATTCATTTACCCAAAGTAATAACTTTTTTTAATTAATAAATTTATCAAATTATAAGTAAATTTCAGAGCCCTTCATCCGGGTGGAGGTTGATTCCTAAGTAGTTTGGGATGGTAGTTTCCCTTCTTTCTTTTTTATGAATTGTACATCTATTGGGTTTAGTTTTGGCCATCCAGTGAATATGTTAATTAGCACTAGATAAAAAAATTTGATACAACATTTACATTTCTAGGAATTTAAGGCACACAAATTGATCTTGTCCATGTCCAGCAAAGTTTTCGAGACTATGTTCTCGGGCCGGTTTAGTGAAAACTCTGAAGACATCCGAGTGAGCGATGCACAGCCGGACGCTTTTGAAGCAATGCTGATGTAATTAGAGAATATGTGTAATTAATAAAAAATTAATAACATTAGTTTTTGCATAGGTACATTTACACAGATGAGTTGGAGATAAAATCAATCGATCAGGCTTGTGAAATTTTCTATCTGGCCAATAAGTACAATATTATTAAACTCGAGGAATGTTGCAAAGATTATATTATAATCTTTGATTATATGTAATATATGATTATATGCCCAGATTTCAGCTGTGATGATGATTCTGGACGAGAAAGAGTTAAATACTACAGAGATAGAGATTTTTAACGCTCTGGAGCTTTGGACGAAGGAGGAATTTCAAAGAAAGGGTAAGAACTATAAAGATTTATTTGTATACCTGGGACATTTTTTAAAAAACACCAAATTTGATTGTATTCAGGCATAAATGGTGATGAGCACGCAGAAGAACGGCAAATGATTTATGACAAACTTGTTCCAAAGATTTGTTTCAAGAACATGAATGCCGGACAGTTTGTCGCAGGACCAGATTGTAGTCCTCTTTTGACTAAGGACCTATCGCACGCGATCTTGCTCCATCTGGTATCGCCCATGTCCAAACCTCTCCCAACTGGGTTTTCCACATGCTTGAGGACGAGCCAGGACAGATCTTTTCAACTTTTTTCACCAGCCTCCACAGACATAAGTCTTTCCAGACTGCATAATGTAAAGTTGGTGTGTTTTACCTGCAACAGGAATATGATGCTGGATGGATTGATGGTAATGTGCTAAAGCTATTTGGTTGTTAATGCATCTAAAAGAACAAATTTTCTAGATAAAGTGTGATTCCTCCTTGCATTGTTATAATACGGCAAATATAGAGATTCATTTCACAGATGACACTTCCAACAATAAACGCAAAATTATTTTCAAGAATAATTATCATGTTACCAATGCCATACAAATGATGTCTTTTGTGGAAAGGATTAAGGTTTGTCATGACAGAAAATACTCAATCGTTGCGAAGTTCAATAACATAACGGGCCATGAAACTTTGAACAAATTAAATTTTGTTTTCGAATCGTGCACATTCAATATACTTTATGTTTCTAAAAACTTTTTTAAAGATGGGATCTATTTTTACTCTATGAATTTATAAAAAAAAAAAAAAAAAAAAAAAAAAAAAAAACACTGGATAATCTTTCAAACAAATTGATTAAACTTTTTCTACAGTTATATAAACCGCATTATTATTATTTACCCACCAAAATAATTTACTATTTTTTCTTATTGATTATTCTCCACTGAGTTGTCCTCCGATTGCACCTGAAACCAGCAAATGTTACTCGAAATCGAGTTTCTTATAAACAAGCTGAACTGACTTACGATAAATCTCAATTCCATATGTAAAAATTAGCGTCCAGGAGCTCGACGCCAGTTTCTGGACAGATAAGACCGAGGTTCTACAGATACAAAAATACATTTATTGTACCAACACATAAAAAAAAAAAATTACAAACAATTCAAACAAGAAAACAAACTTAATTCGGCAAGGCGCAAATTTGCTTGAGTTTGGATTAATTATTACAAAATCCTACAAAGTAAACATACACAGCATTAAGATAAATAAATATAATGATATGCTAAATGTAAAACTTATAGCAAAATGCTAAATAATAAACTAAATATTTACTAATGCATCAGCAGTATATGAATAGCAATAGACAGAATAGTAATATAATAATAACAGCAAATGATATTTTTGGCATTTATTTCTTTTGATTTTCCTACTTTTCTGATAGTTATTTTCATAATGTGATCAAAAATTAGTAATTTCGCCTTTGTCAGTTGTTGAATGGGTAAATTCCAAAATTCTAATCCTCTCCTTGGCTCATAACCATCTTGAATTAACATCGCTCAAATCTTTTGTCTTCATCTCGTATGATATGAAACTGGAGGGTGAACTTATACCGCTTTCAAAAATAACAGCTCATATGTATTTAAAAAATAAAATTAAATGTATCTTCCTGAATGTACAAGAATAAATTGAGACATTTTGGATATGTAATTCATTTTATAAAATAAAATGTAACTGGAAAAATATGAAGGTGAAACAATGCAACTTATTGTAAAAAAAA
>CM077110.1:989253-1011026 GCA_039619505.1 Cimex hemipterus | reverse complement strand
TATATATATATATATTATAACCTGTATATAACACAGACTAAACACCGTAGGGCTGAAATTTTGGCTGTGAATTCCGTTAATGGCATGGATAGTTGTTAAGAAAGGATTTTTTGATCGATCCCTATTTTCTAAATCTGTAAAACAGTTCTGTGACTGACACGCACAGATCTGAAATTTGCTGCTCCCTGTACGGATAGGAGCTAAGAAAGATTTCGACATGGATATGTCTTACGGCTGGGGGCCAGTCCGAAAGTTTGATACGGAAATTGTTACCACGACTGTGCGTGTGTGCACTGTTTACCAGGGATACGCGAGAACGAACTGGTGGCAAGGTGTTTTTAAAGTCGCGACGCGATTGATTCTTATGACGCGTGGCGATTGAAGCTTATGACAAGACGCGATTGACGCATGTGACAAGACGCGATTGAAGCTTATGACACGACGCGATTGACGCATGTGACGCGACGCGATTGAAGCTTATGACGCGACGCGATTGACGCATGTGACGCGACGCGATTGTAATGAGCTTCCAAATAAAAACGATCCTCAAATTAATAAATAGGCGTTCCCTGATAATTTGCGAATGTGTTTAAATAGCCATCATAAGACATACATGCAGTGTAGACGCTCGTTCGATTTTTTCTTTTTAATTTCATCCCTAAGGGGATCAAATCGACAATTTTTTTATTATGCTTACAGTATAGATAAAAGTGAACTGAAAAAGCGAATTTCAAAAACGAGACATTATATTAGAAGCCAAAAAAACTACTTGACTGAGCATTAAAAATGTACAAACAAAACATGGACAGCGTCAAGGGAAAAGCTAGTACATTCTAGATCAGGGGTCGGCAACCTGCGGCCCTTTGGAACTTTTTGCGCGGCCCGACAAAACCCAATATAATTTGAGGAAAAATCAACAAACTTAGAGTGTGAGCGTGCCGAAATTTGGCCGGGGACAAAAATGCGCGCAAACTGAAGCATAGTGGGAAACCTATTTTACAGTGCAAATCCAATGAGAAATACATGTTATTTTTAATTTATTGGTAAAACAATTCATATTTTATCGTAGGAAAAATTGAATAGAATACCAAAGAAAAAATAATGAGGAAAAGTGCGAATTTAATGAAAAGTGTACTTTTGATTATGTCTTTATTAACAATTACAATGAAACCACCATGCTTAATTTGCAAAGAATCTATAAGCAAGTGTATTCAAAGAATTTAATTTGCGTCGCCACTACGACACGAAACACAAAAGTGAATATGATAAATTTGAATCGCAATTTAGACAAAATAAAATTGATTCTTTACAAAAATCATTAGAAGCACAAAAAAAGTTTTAAAAAATGTAAGAAACAAAGTTCAACATTGGTCAAAACGTGCTTACATATTTCGAAATTAATTGCTGAACATAACAAACCATTTACGGATGGTGAGTTCATTAAAAAAATATATTTTGGCTGCTGTTAAAGAAATTTGCCCGGAAAAAATTAAAAAATTTGAAGATATAATATAATGATATATAAAATCAACTAATATGTTTAATAAATTAAAAGGAAATTCTTCACAGTTTGAGTATTTTTCAATAGCACTTGATGAAAGCAACGATATAACGCACCGATTTGATTTTTATCCGTGGAATTGATAAACAATTTTGTGTAACAGAAAAACTTGCTGCATTAAAAAGTCTCCATGGAGGCTCACAAGAGGTGAAGATATATTTTGCAACTATTAGATGTTTCCAATATGTACGATCTCTAGTGGGGAAAAATTAAAAAATGTTGTAAATTTAAAAAAATGTAATAAAGTCCATCAATTATATTCGCAAAAACGGTCCGGAATTTCTTAAATGAAATTGACGCAGAATATGAAGATATTTATGTTTCTGAAGTAAAATGGCTCAGCCGTGGGAAAGTTTTAAAAAAATGTTTCGAGTTGATAGACGAGATTGAAATGTTATTGACAGAAAAAAGGAAATAATATACCAGAATTATCAAATTTTAAATGGATAAGCGAGTTAGCTTTTTTGGTGGACGTTACAATTTACCTCAATAAATTAAATATAACACTACAAGGCAAAGGAAAGTTAATCAACCAGCTATTTACAGAAATCGAAAGTTTTCAGCTTAAAATAAAATTGTTTATTTTCCAACGAATCCCCTTGGAATCCTCGACTCTATCCAAAATCACAGCCGCATCCTTGATGAACACGAAGTTTCCATGTCCATTCAAAAACTTGTAGAGCCAAAAATTAGGCCAAATCCACAAGGACGAATATTTCGCACTTGTATTGTTGGGAAATGCTCAAAAGTGGGTCTTCCCTTTGCCCTATGGGGATCCATCGATTTCACGTGTTTGGGATCCATTTTTCTGGTTCGATTCCGCGATGGAGTTGACCGTCTCTTGACCACAGCCCTGTATTTCCGACAGTTGGAACATTTTCTTCAAAATGAGGTGCACGACGATGGTTGGAGCGTTGGAAATAACTTGGAGAGCGTCATTTCATGTTGTACGGAACACTTAGGTCGTCCTTAACAGAACTTACCTTTGGGCCTGTGCAAGGATCTGTATACCTTTAGTATTAGGTCTATCTAGCCAGACTGTCTGACCGTTAGGTTGAAAACACTTTTGCACATAGTGCCGAATGCTCTTCCATCCATACTCCGTTGATAATATTGTCATAATTCTTATCTGTCTATCTTGTCATAATTATGAAGATGTCATTTTTTTTTTGGCCTAACCTATAAATCTATATCTTTTGTGTGGCTCAATTAAAATTGCGAACATCGTTCACTATTCTCAAGCAAATTTAGCAGAACGATACATATCCGGTATCGTAAAATGTATCAGACCATACAATTCGGATTCTCATAAAAAATGGGAAGAGAATTTTTTTCTTTTTAGAGGAACTTCAGCCACAGTAACAACTTCATCGTTGCTATTCTTAGGCAGAAACCTACAACACCCACTGACTTTAAAATTGAAAATAACGTAAAGGATCTTTCGTTTTGAAATAAACATAGTAAAACCTTATCGAAGCCAATGTTAAAAGAACTAGGAACCCTGAATCGGCATAAAAAAGACCGTCGCCGCATCTGCAACTGGGCAATAATGTTTATCACAAAACCTACACGCTAAGCAATAAAGCAAAAAAACTATTCAAGCTTCACATTCAGTCAAATTTTCTGGACCTTATAAAATAATCAAAACATTTAATAAAGAATCGTATTTAATACAATCTTCAGAAAACCCCGACACGCACGTCACTCAATTAAAACAGATATAATTTAAACAAAACATCATTACAAAGATTATTTCCGAATATGTGACCTACAAATTAATCACTAATGTGTGGTGGTTGGTGACGATGTGATTCTTTTACAACTAATGCTTTAATGGCTGCTTGGTTATCAGATCTTATGAGGATGTTTTGCCAGTGTAACCACTTTTAAAATTTTTCAAGGGCCTCATGAACTTTGCATATCTAGCCAGACTATTGTAATTATTTAATTATTTATTGCGTATTCGTTTTTTGGGGGAATGGTATCGTTAAAAAAGGGCCAGAGGCGACGGCGGGAATCGAACCCACGACCGCGGGGTCAACTAGCCGAGAGTCTCTCACACTAACCACTCGGCTACCGCTATTGTCGTGAAATAATTACATCGGCCTATATTTTTGATTAGGTCCGTTATGTTTAGTATCGGATGTTTGTCATCAACAGTTTTTCGTTGAGCTTGCGGTACTAAGCACCACTTTATTTTGTCCAGAGGCGTCAGTTTAATGAGCCAACCAAAACTGGGGCTGAACATGGGGAAAATGATTATCATATTATATCTTGTTTTTATTTACTTATTTATTTTTTTCAATTTGGTTATTTACTTTGCCTTTAAATATTTGCTGGTATTGTCCCTAGGATCACCTATTAGCGATTCGGTTTGTGATGTTCTCAGCAATGGAGAGATCGCTTCAACGCAGATATATATATATATATATATATATATATATATATATATATCCTAGGGACAATACCTGTAAATATTTAAAGACAAAGTAAATAACCAAATTGAAAAAAATAAATAAAAACAAGATATAATATGACCATCATTTTCCCCATGCTCAGCCCCAGTTTTGGTTGGCTCAGTAAACTCACGCCTCTGGACAAAATAAAGTGGTGCTTAGTCATTTTTTTTAATTTAATTTTTTTTTTGTATTTATAAATGAACTCATACTTCTGGTATCACGTAGGATTTTAAAATCTATTTTTTCGAGCACAAGTTGTAAAAAATTTTATGCATATCACTCAATTTTATCCTTTTTTCTTAACATTAGTACAGTATATTTTCAGGCAACTTGTATAATTTTTGAGGACTGCATGGATTTCTTCACTCGATGAGAAAGTACTGCTAAAATTTGCACATGTCTGAATTTCCCTCAAGTGTTTTTTTAATTTTTTTTTTTTTTTTTTGCATAATCATGGATATGAACACATGTTTTGAAAAGAAAATGTTCAAGTTTTTCCTTTAGGTGCTATTTATTCATTTATAGTTTGGTTGACGATAAGAAAGGAATTATTTCCCAGAATTTTGTGCAAACTTCGTCATGCAATTTGTCATACCTTTACGTAAGCAAATTTTAGATATATTTTTGTTTGCAAGGTGGTGAGTTTGTATCATCAAAGATGATCAAATGATGGTCAAAGTTCACATTTTATTTAACTTTAACCAATATAAAATATACAAAAAACTGATGTAAGTCTTATTTTATTTTTGTATAGCCTGCATACCTCATAGAGTTTTGATTTCAATCGAAGCATTTTTCGCATTGGCGATCAGCTATATGATGCGATTCTGCACGTCGATAGCTCTGACTGAAATGACCAAACCCCCGAAGAGCATAAAAGATGCCACGTGCAACATCACGACCCTAAGTTTACTGAAACCGTTGGATAAGCTGTATGATTTTAACTGGTCGGCAAATGACATTTCCTTCCTCCAGGCATCCTTCTTCGTCGGCTATGCCCTGAGCATGATCCCCTCGGGCATACTGGCCGACAAGGTCGGCTTCAAAACCCCGGTTGTTGTAGGCCTCCTAATTTCAGGACTATCCACCGTACTGCAGCCTTTCTTTGCATATCATCACGGCGTATGGGGTATGATCCTCCTAAGGTTTATCCTCGGCATGGCACAGGTATCGTCCAACTGACTTTTTCTAGTACCTTTCTTTAAAAAACAAAAAAACATGTGATTTAAAAAAAAATTATTTGGGATTTTTTAAACTTCCAGAAAAGTCAATATTGTATTGCAGAATGACAAAAATAAACATGAATAATTTTTTAGGGATTGTTTTATGCTGCATTGCACACAATGGTTGCTCAATGGGTTCCAAATAAAGAAAGAAGTGTTTTAGGGACAATAGCATTTTCTGGTAAATGAGTGGAAGTAAATGACCCCAAAAATGTAATTAATTTTTTTTTTTAAATTCCAGGGCTTTATATAGGAAATGCAGTTAACTTTTCATGTTCCGGCAACATACTTTGGTTTTATAAAGGAAGTTGGCCCATTTTGTTTTATCTGTACGGATCTATTGGCATATTTATCGGGTTTATTTTTTTGTTCACAACTTATAACAGACCGGACGACAATCCACATCTCAAGCCGAAAGAAAAAAAGTTACTCGCTGAGCACATAAACAGCATGAAACTGCTAAAGCCTGTATGTCAATCTACCAAATGTACGGATTTTTTTTTTTTTTTTTTTTTTTTTAACAATGTGCTTACAGGAACAAAAGAATACACCATGTGTTGCCATAATGACCAACAATCCTGTTTGGAGCATATCGATCGCTATGTTCGGGCACAATTGGTGTCTATTTTTGATGATAACTGCTCTGCCAACATTTATCAGTGCAGTTTTACAATATAATAGCCAACAGGTAATTTAAAAATAGAATATTTAGGTTGAAACTCTAAATTTAATTCCTTTTTTTTATGGCCTCATTAACTTTGCATATTTCGCCAGACAATATATTGTGTATTCGTTTTTTGGGGGAAAGGGTATCGTGAAAAAATGGCCAGAGGCGACGACGGGAATCGAACCCACGACCGCGGGTTCGCGACAAGCCGAAAGTCTCACGCTAACCACTCGGCTACCGCGGCCCCCAATTTTTATTACTAATTCTGTTCAAATGAAACATAATTTCTTTTTTCTGGCTAATTGTTAAGAAAATATATTAGATAATATCAATACAATGAATTTCAAAAGGAAATTTCACATATTTTTTATGGTTCAGAATGGTTGGATAAACGCCAGTATACACTTAATAATTTGGATAGCCGGGATCTTAAGCGGTGTACTTTGTGACTATGCAGTAAAAACAAAAATAGTATCGTTGACTATGAACAGGAAAATAGGGGCAACCCTAGGTAAAACTGTTAAATTGTTTTTCCCTCTGGGGAAAAAAAAAAATTTAAAAATTGTTTTTTTATAGCAAGTATTATGCCTTCCGTTGGGATTTTGCTCTCAGCTTATACCAGATGCAACCGACTGGCTTCTATTTTGCTGATAACAGTCGGGACCTTTTTCATGGGCTGCTTTTATCCGACTCTCAAAATGAACCCTATGGACATTGCGCAGAATTTCGCCGGTACCATTGGCGCCGTGGCACACTGCTGTGGAGCTTTGGCAGGCATTCTTGTGGCTCTCTTCACGACTCAGTTCACACCTAATGTTCGTACTAGTCAATTGGCATTGAAGTAAAATTTAAAACCGGTTACAATTTTTTTTTTTTTTTTTTAGAACTCCATGGATGAATGGAAAGGAGTTTTCTGGATTTGCTTCATTATCATGAGTCTCACTAATATGCACTATATTCTTTTCGCATCGGCTGACATTCAAACATTTGACACAGTGCAGAAAAAAAAATAAATACTTTAAATAAAAATGTTCTAAAACGGTAAAAGAGTTCTTGGTTTAGTCAGTCATTGGAATTGAAATTTTTTTATTATATTGATAGCTGAGGTTGACTTAACCTTTAAAAACCTAATCTGGGGCTGCTTCTCGTCAACTGATTCTACAGTCTAAAAGTTTTATAAAAATTTAGAATATTCACTTTTTAATGACGGTGTTTTGTGGCGCTGACAAGAGCCGGTGTTGTGATAACCAAGGTTCTCAAGTTCATATGTATACACATCAGATCAGAATATGTTTCCTTCGAGGATTTTGTAAGATCTGCTGTATAGACAACTTCTACATTTTTATGAGAAGAAAATGGGGTCAAATTGAAAATTTGCCTAAGTGTTGTGTAAACTCTTCCCTGATCAAATGACAAAGACAATTTAATAAATGTTTCAAGTACGAGCTATCGTTTTCTTTATTAAAAAGAAGAAATACTTTTTTCGAGCATATATGGCTAAACCTTTAATACTATGGGATGATATATTAAATCAGATTCACTGTCCAAAACAATCTGGAAATATATAATGTACAATTTCCTCAGTGTGTGATATGTCTTATCTTTGAACATTTGGTTAAACATTGTCATTAAAGAGTACCAAAATGTTTTTAAAATACTTTTTATTCTTTTTCCCCTTCATTAGCTAGGTCTATAAATACATTTTCCAAGTTTGTATCACTGATCGTGTATTCATCAATACAATCACATGAGCTTTTGATAGATTCCATCTTTTCAAACAATTCGTAGCATTTTAAATTGTCACTATTTACATGATAGTGTAAAAAACCCTAAAAAAAAGGAAATTACCTTTAAAAAAAAAAAATCTGAAGGAAAAAATAGTTAAAACATTTTCCAACCTCGCCCTCATATTTGAGTTGACAGTTTTCTTTGAAAACATTTGTTAAACTTGATTTCAGAAATGGAAGTTTTGTTGAACTTTGAATATTGTTTATTTTAATATACAGAGTAAAACCGTGCGTGTATTTGTTTTTTAAATGTTGCATGCTGCCAATGCATTTCAAAGTGCCGTTAATCATCACAGTTATCTTGTTGCAAATAACTTCACATTCCTCCATGCTGTAAACAATTTTTTTAATTTTTTATTTCTAAAATAAGAAAGTTTTGACATTACCTGTGCGTGTTTAAAACTAAGGTTTCATCCAAGGATTGAAAGTATTTGAAAAGAACCCACAGCTTTTTTTTTGTGACAGTATCAATGCCACTTGTAGGCTCATCGAGGAGGACTACATATGGATTCCCGATTAGAGACAAAGCTGTGCACAGCTTTCGTTTATTTCCATTGCTATACTGCCCACACAATTTATCACCATACAGTTGCAAATCTGTAAAAAATAATGTTTAAAACGTGATCTAGTTTTCAATTTTATAAAAAAAATACCTAAATTCTTGATCCAGGCATCTGTAACTTGTTCAATCTCCTTGATTGGTATACCTCTGAGGAGGGCAAAAAATTTGAGTATTTCTCTCCCGGTTAGTTCTATGCTGAGGCTGTCGATTTGAGGGCAGTAGCCAAGGTATGAGAGAAACTCTCTTCTGTTTGCAGATATGCTGAGAGATCTGCTTGCCAAATATAATCTTACGTCGCCTTTGGTTGGTGTTATCAAACCGGTGATCATCATAAACAGTGTGGATTTACCGGCCCCGTGAGGCCCGACTATTCCCAAGCAGTCACCCTTCAGGCATGTAAAGCTGACATCATAAACTGCTGTTGTTTTTGCAGAGTACTTCTTCCCCAAATTGTCGACTACCATCACTAAAGGTTTTTCTAAAAAGAACAACCAATAAAAAAAAAAAATCTTCCAATTTGTTTAAAAAAAATGTAGTATTTTCTATTTTCTGATTACCCAGATTACTGGAATGTGAACCATGTGAACTTTTAGAAGGGTTAGGTGAATGCTTTTGTAACATTCTAGATGAGTCTGACGTTGTTACTAAATCTGAAATTATTGATAAATAAAAATGTAATAACAAAGCAGTACAGTATATTTTATATTTACGTCTATCATAAATTCTTTTTACCTTCTGATAGTGGGGTTCTTCCAGTTGTTTGTTCAACGTTGCTCTTGCTTATTCCTGTGTTAGTATCACCTGTCTTTGTACGTGACCATTTTCCTGGAAAGGAAAAGAACAATAATATAACGAAAAGTGAAAACATAAAAAAGGATTCCCCCAAATGAATGTATAAATTTTTGAAGTTTGACAGCACTTGACACCATTTTTACACTTATGAAAAATACCTGTCATCAAGAATTTTTCCCTTTTGTTGTCAAACATTACAACAATACACTCAAACAGCAATACTTTGAATAGAATAAAATTTTCATTTTAGGTTCAAAACTATCTTTATGAAATTTTAACCTAATATCTCTAACTTTGTCTGTGCTAGATGCATTTCGGCAAATAAAACAAGCACATATATACGTGACAGACCTGACAACCAGCAATGATCAAGCACAAAAAGACATACCAGCACAATTAGAAATAATATTGATTCTTACTATTATCATGTGCAGTTGTCGATGGCTCATTCGTTGTACTCGCCAATTTTTCTGTTGTTACTGAAAAAAAAAAAATTAATATAAAAGTACTCATTTAAAATATCACTAACTAAAGAATACTCTACTAAACATAGCCGAACTCATCCCTAACTCTAACCATGCCACCTAAATTTACCTAACTCTTGACCTAACGTTAACATATGACATAGTCCATCCCTAAACCCTGCCTAACCTTAATGCTACATAACATATCCCAACTCGAATATAAGCCAGCCTTTACTAACCTAATGCTAACTCCACTAACGTTCACACTATTTAACATAGCCTTAACCACACCTAACCATAAGTAACCTAACCCTACTTCTATTTAACACGCCTAGCCCGTCCATAACCTTAACACAGTATACACTAATGTACCTTACACACTACTTGGCATGACCTAACCCTTTCCTAAACCTATCTAAACTAAGCTAACCCTAATAAACCAAATTTACGCCTAAAATACACTCCCCAGTATCCTGCAAAAAGTCGTCTGCCTACCAAAAACACATACCCACGTTTAAAAAACTGAATATCATTATGATCTACTTATCTAAATGTCCTTGCTGCCTGTCGGCCAATCAAAATGATTGGAGTCGATCATATTTCAGGGTCATCACCAAGTAGACCAGAGGTGAAAATATGATAAAAAGTTTAATTTGTCCCTCTTATTTTTACATTTAAATATATGGAAGGGGAGGGAATTACCCTTTGAATTTAGTGAAATCTTAAGCCTAGCTATTGCATAAAATTAGATAAATATTTTTTTGACTTACATTTATTTGATACAATCGTTGGTTTTAAACTAGGCCACTTATCTATCATGACGTCTGGGATCGGATTCACTGGGCTCGCAATTTCCAAGTTATTTTCTTTTGCAACTGAAAAACATGCAATATTTTCTGTCGATTAAAATGAAAGTAATACTAATAATTTAATCAAGTTTAATGGAGTTATATTCCTTAAACCTCAGTAAATCGTAAATTTCAGTAAAAATGTGTGGCGTTTATTGACCACTCTCAACACAACGTACACATCTGCACAGAAAACAAATACTTTGAGCCCTAAAGATGCTCGCAATAAAAATCGAAACGTTGGCGCGATAAAGAAAATATTTTTCTAAAACTTGCATCACACCAGACTGCATCTCACGATCTTCAAATATTCAGTAGTAATTTTTTATTGTTTGGCATAAACCTTATTGACCCTGTATAATTCAATTAAAAAAAAACCTACTATATTGCAAGTCTAATGAATCTCTCATAAGCCAGTTTGCTTTTGGCACGTCTATAAAGGTCTGAGTATTGCCGCTTGCAAGCCCTAAATTGTTACTTTCTTTTGCCACTGAAAAAAAAAAAAAAAAAATTAAATATTAAAACCATTTAATTATTTTTGCTTATCTTCTTTCCTAAATCTACTTCATGCATTCAAAAAAATTATGTAAATATAAGACATCCAATGTAATAATAACAACTTACAATTGTTATATAGGTTAATAGAAGTTGATCTATCTTTTTCTTGTATTATTTTCAAAGGTTGCTGATTTGTCGTTAGACTATTGCCTTCTATTGCTATAACAAAAATTCAATTTATTGCTATAATTTAGACGTAGATGTGGCTTTGTATAGATATCAAAGAGGAGAAGTGGCATTGGTCAAATGTCATCTTGGCAGAAAATATACTTGTGAAATTGTTATTTTTTTTACTTTGTTTCTTTACTATTCTTGGATATTAATCCAAATCTACATTATCTCTTCCTCTGTTTGATTATTTGTAATTATTTCTTTTGAAGTGACATTTTTGACTATAAAGTTTAAGAGAGATCCGGTGTGAAATTATTAATAGATAATTAAAATTACACATTTTTGTGCGTAAATGTATATGTTTCAGTTTATTTTACAAACTTACTATCGTTGAGTATGTCTGTTGGGTTTAAGCTTGGATGTTTATTTTTTACAACTTCAGGAGGTGTCTGTTTCCTGAAATTGGAAAGGCCCAAATTGCTTTCTATTGCTGTTGAAAAAAAAATCTTTATTTTATTTATATTACTTACATGTTTTCTAAATTATTTATATGTCTAAGTATACAATTATTTAATAATAGTGCTTATATTTATTCTTTATTCTAACTTGACATTTTTGAAGATTATTTTCGAAAAAATCCACCTCGAAACATTTATGGGATTATTAAGTAAAAAAGCATTTTGAAATCAAAATTTATTTAGGGTTCACCAGATCTACCAATAGTTTAAATAATAATTTAAAAGACAATTTTATTCATACATTGATCAGAGATTTGAGTTCCGTTGTACTAAAGAAAAAAATAAAGGTAACAAGTGAATGAAGATTTTAGTTGAAATACCAAAGTAAAACCAAAATGCCATTTCCTTTTCAAAAATTTCAGTTTGGCTTAAATGCATTAAACTATTTTGAGCAGCACAATACTGGTCAGGTAATAAAAACGTACTATTATTAAGTTCATCAGCTGGGTTTAAGCTAAGCCGTTTTTCCTTTAAATATTCTGCAGATGTCGGCTTCTTGATGTCTGTAAGTCCCAAATTACTTTCTATTTCTACTGAAAAAATCACAATTATTTATTTTATCTTTCCTGTTAAAAAAAATATGTTCTTTATTTAAACTAATCTAATTGTTTTGATTGTTTTAAATAATTTACTTTATTGTTGAAATTGAGCTTGTTAATTTTATAAGAAAAGAGTTTGAAAATAAGAAGAAAAATCAAAAATTGCGTTAACAACTTACTACTATTGGAAAATCTTGTCTGATTTAAGCTAGGTATTTTATCTTTGATCATTTCCGGAAGTGTCTGATCCTTGATCATTGAAAGATCCAAGTTACTTATTATTTCAACTGGAAAAAAGTAAACTCCAGTATAATTTTTCCAATAAGATTTCCTCTTTTAACATTACTGACAATTTTCAAATTGTTCGGATCAATTTGACATTTTAAATTGCCAAAATGTAACTTACTGTTATCGGGCATGACTGTTGGATTTAAGCTCGAACGATTATCTTTAAAAATCCCAGGAGGTGACAGTCTTTCAAAGCTGGCAAGGCTCGCATGACTCTCTCTTTCTACTGGAAAAATGTCATAGTTTTGTATTTCCATCATAAGTGCCTTCTTTTTAAAGCGAGATTATTGGATTATTTAAATACAGAATTAAGTGAAAACTTTTTTGAATACCGACAAACATTAGTGTCTTTTTTTTTTATATTTCAGTTAGTTTAATGTTTAAAAATTAACAATAGCCAAATTGGTATTTAAAACTTACTATTATTAAGTATGTCTGTTGAATTTATGCTGAGACGATTATCTGTAGGAATTTCAGGAGGTTTCGTTCTCTGGACACTAGCAAGATCCACATTACTTTCTCTTTCTACTGGAAAAAACCAAATTTTTGTACTTGAACTACAATGGTGTAATCTTTTTTTTCTTTTTTCTTTTTCTTTTTTTTTTTTTTTTTTAACTCAAGGGTAGTTTTAATATTGACTAAAGAAAGTTTAGTTTTTAAATAAACACATAAGCCATAATTGACCACATTAATTATTTTAATTAATTATACTTTTATTTTAAAGTCAAAAGTTTTGAAAAAGTTATGAAAAAGCAAGTGTCACGGACAGGACTCAAGCCCATGACATTCGACTTAATATGCCACTGGGTGCTCTAATCTAGCTAACAGCTCCACGATGCCACTTCATAAATTGCCGAGAATTGAATCCTGACTTTGACTATTTCAAAATATGGCAAAAAGAGGGAAAATTCGAAAGGTTCTCGGCTGGGAAGAGGGGTTGGTGTCTGTGAGGACTGGAGTCAGTCGGAGCTCAAGTTTTTTAGAGCGTTGTATTTATGCCAGGACGATTATCTCTAAGTATTCCAGGAGAAGTAGGCTCCTGAGCGCTGGCAAGGCCTACACACCTCTTTTTACAAGAAAAAAAAACCCTTTTTGTATTGGTGCCATATTGTTTTACTTGTACCATAGCTGTTCCTTTTTTGACTGAAGGAAATTAAAATAATTTCAATTGGGCATGTAGTCAAAGCATTTTTAATATCAAACATCATTAACATCTTTAAATCTTTGAGAACAATTTAACATATTAAGTCGGTATGTAATAGTTTTGGTGAAACATTATTGACAAAAACCTATTAAAAACTTACTATTATTAGGGGTTAGATTTATGCTAGGCTGATTATCTTCAAAAATTCCAAGTCTTGGTCCATAGTCCGTATGGATATTCGCAATGCCCACATTTCTTTCTCTCTCTACTGGAAAAAGTCATATTTTTGTATTTGGCTCTTTCATTTTTTTTTTTTTTTTCATTTTATTTAACACAAGAGTTCTTGAGAGAATGATTAAGCCAAAAATGGTTTTAACACTGACAGACATCAGTGGCATATTTACATCTTTCAGTTCAATTTAATGTTCGAAAATTAACAACTTAGCCAAAATGGTATTAAAAACTTACTATTGTTAGGTACGACCGTTAGATTCATGGCAGGCTGATTATCTGCTAAATATTCCGGACTCGGTATTTCTACTGAAAAAGTTTTATTTTGGTATTGGTAAACTAGTGATACTCTTTTACAAATTGTTTCTATTTAATTAGTATAAATTGAATAAATCGCTATTACAAACTTACTGTCATCAAGTGAAACTGTAGGGTTTAAGGTAAGATGTTTATTGTTAAAAAAGTTCGGAGATGTTTGTCTCTTGATATTTCCCAAGTTAATTTCTATTTCTACGAAGAAATAAAAGGTTTTACTTTGGTATTCAAACTACAAAGGCATAATTCTTTTATGAGTTTTTCATTTTTGGACTCAAGGAAGTTGTAAAATGATTATAAATCTAAAGATAATCAATGAACATCAGTGGTATTTTAATGTGGATGTGTTCAGTTATTTTTGCCTTACTGAGTTGGGCAAGGTTAGGTTAAGAACGGTTAGGGTTAAGCAAGTTAGTTTAAATCTTTCGGTTTATTTTTACATACAAATCAGAATAAAATAACTAAGCTGTTTTAAAAACTTACCATTATTAGATGTAACTGTTGGATTTAAGCTTGGATCATTATTTTTTAGGCTCTCCGGTGATGTTTTCTTGAAATTTGCAAGTCCTACATTCTTTTCTCTATCAACTGAAAGAGAAATGTTACTTTTATGGGCTATACGCAAGGAAATTATTTAATGTTTAGTATAATAATTAAATTCTTTATAAAAGTTATGAAGCCTGAGTTTCAGAGTTCAGTACTTGCGGGTACTTTTTGTAAATGGCCTTGCTGATTCGACATGTGTTCACCGACTCGAAGGGACTGCCCCACGACAATAAGTCGCATCTACACTACAGAGGCGGTTCCCTAGAAAATGTCTCAGGAGTTAGGCGTCGCGTGCGTTTCTCTGTCATCGTTATTATTAATTAAAAATAGAAATCAAAGATGGTGGGGTAAGACATTTTGTTAGTAACAACAATGATACATGCCACAATCTTTTGGACATAAGACTAGCGGATGAAATGGGACTTTTTAATGATACACCTAAAGATTTTGCAATTTTTCTGCAAATGGTTGCGCCGAAGGTATTTAAAGAAAAGACAAAATCTATAAATTCTCTTTCCCCTAGTGTGAAACTTGCAACCACACTCCAGCTGCCCCCGGACATGCACCTTTTTTTTTTTTTTTTTTTTTTTTTTTTTTTTTTTTTTTTTTTTTTTTGATCGTAGGATCTTGAACTGGACAGCACTAGGGTCCAACACTTACGCAATACAGAACTGCGTTGCTGGTTTAGCCTATTTAATTCATTAAGGCAGTGTTAATTTTTATTCTTATAAGTTAATTAATTATTAATTTATTTTCATTTTTTGCGGGGGAAGGTCGGTGTCCGGAACTGTTTAGGCTTCGGCATGTGTGATAAAGGTCTCGGTTTCGAATCTAGCAGCCCTTGAGTTAGAACCCGACATACATATTTTTAAAAAAATTTTTTTTCTTTTTTTGCAAAGACACTGGCACCCCCAGGGTTCTTATAACTTTGTTAAAAAAAAAAAAATAATAATAATAATAATTCAGTTGTCATTAAAAACTTTCCCCCATTGGATATGACTGTTGTATTTAATCTTGGATGTATATTTGTCAGAATTTACAGAGGTGTCTCCCTCCCCCCCCCCAAGGCTGGAGTTCTTTTAAAAAAATGTAACTTCGTTTTTGAACTACCCACAATGGCATAATTCAATCATGGGGGTTTTTAAAATAGGAAAATTATTGAATCCTGAAAGAGAGGATCAAGTCGAAAAGTACAATCAAGTGCTTCGGAAATTCAACCCAAACCCTTGCTTTATTGTAGCCTCATCATCGTCGCCATAATGCTAAATTAACACTAAATTAACCAAATTTCCATTGAAGACTATTGTTATGTAGAATTTAAACTATAGTTCTAGTTTTCACCTTTAAACAGTTCTGGAGATGTCTGCTTCACGATATTTTCATGAACCAAGTCACTTTTTACTCCTCCTGGATTTAAAAAAAAAAAAAATCATTATGTAATGACATATTTGAGCCAACATTCTCAAGACTTTACACTCTTTTACTTAGGTTAAGCAAAACTAATTTATAATATCATTTCTAAAAGTGGCATAAAACTTTGCTATTTACCTTTTGAGACGGAAGTATTTTTTGGTGATTTTTTATCATCAGATACATTGAATTTGGCAAGATGTTCGAAACTTGCTATGTTGGTATCTTTCTGATCAGGAGCTGGTAATTGAATATAATTAATACGAAGTCTTTATTGATTTTGATTTTAAACCTTACTGCTTGTCTTTCTTCTTGTTTGTATGGGCACTTTTCCTTCAACTTTTTGTCTCTCGAACATTACATCGCTGTCCATACTGGTTGCTCTTTCCAGTTTAAACCCTTGCTTTCGAGCGACATATGCTCTTAAGTATTGGGAGTCCAAGAGCATGAGGAGACAGAAGTAAAGGATGCAATCGACGAAAAGCCAAATTAATAGTGTTTTTATGTTAAATGTGAGAAGCGCTGGTTCTTTCACTTCTGCAAACAATTATTAAACAATAAACAAAAAGATCTCTTATTGAAAAAGATGACAAACCTTTACAAACATCTCTTAAAGATTCCACTGAGCAAATTTTACAAATAGTTTTAAGTCTTGCAATTCTCATCGTTTGCCATATCAATTCAAGGAAGGCTGTCAGGGGGGAAAAATGAAATAAATAATGTGCGACACTATTGTAATTTGTCAACCAATCCATGACCATTGGACCAGGTGCTAGAGAAAAAATGTGAAATAATATAAAATACACACATAAAACAAAAATCATGTGAATTACCAAACAACAGCACAACCCCAGACACCCAAATTTGTGCCAGACTGTAATTCTTAAAGAAAAACGAGCTAGTATAACACAGAAGAATCATACATGTTCCAAATAAAAATAACGCAATAATGAGTACACCTAAAAAATGTATATAAAATAAAAATCTATTTCAAAAGTTGCAAGATTATTGGTCATCTAATTTATAATTTCTCAGCTATAAGAAAATATTTGTTTATATGTTGTTGGATATGTTTTGGGGTTGGATACAGAAATAGTTTTGTGTGAGTATTTTGGATTCACACCTTGGAGAAATGCACATGGGTTGGGTTTGGTTAGGAATGGTTAGAGTTTAGCATCAGATTTAGTGATGAGTTAGGTTAGGTTAAATAGGTTCAGTTAAGTAAGCATAAAGTTAGGGAAGGGTTGGATTAGGTAGTTTTGGCTTTTCAGTGAGAAATTCGTTAGTTTAGAGAGGCATAGGGTTAGGAATAGGTTACATTAGGCAGTTTTAGCATTAGAGCTAGGACTGCGAAGGTGGGTTTAGTTTTACAGTTAAGGATGGATCAGGTAGACTTAGCGTTAGGGAAAAGTCAGATTAGTTTTAGCATAATAGTTAGGAACAGTCTATGTAAAGTAGAGTAAGATTTAGGATTGTAATAGATTAGGGCTACAGACGGGATAGGTTATTCAATCAAGTTAGGATAGGGTTAGGTTAAGTTAAGGTTAAATTAAAATCTGGAATGGGTTGCATAATATATTATTCATTATCCATTACTCATGAAGAAGTGGGGCGGAACCAAATCCAGGGCACAAATTTTGGAACGTTCTTCATACATAATTACATAAAGTAAGTATACTTACTTAAAAAGTTGAAAGTTTGAAATATGCCCTCATTGTAAAGGTAGACAGCCAATACAAACAGGAAGACAGTAACGCTGAATTTCATTAAGTCAAATAACAATTGGAATGACCAATAAGTGAGCGGTGTTATGCCCATCATGTACTGCAAATGCTTCACGCCTGTTTTACGCTCGACCAATGTATAAACGCAAAAATAAGATAGACATATCGCCAAGCATATTCCAAAGCATATCCATATGGTGGCCAGTTGCAGGCCTAGCGAAGATGAAGGGTCACAAGAATCCTGAATTCCAATACAAAGTCTTTTACAAAAGAAAACTGATTGAAAATTATTAATTCAAAGGATTTAAACAATAAATAAATTAAAACTATTCTTGTGTAAATTTATCAATGTTCATGCTCTTACCAAATGGAATGGATATGGATAGTTGATTGCTTGGATACTTGAATTTGTGAGCACATTGAAAAGTACATTGACCGCGATGGCAGGCGCATGAATGGCAAATGAGGAATAAAAGACGGTAAAATTTTCAAGGAAATCAGCAGCAATTATCATTGAACTTCTATACTTAGTTTCATCATATTTTGCTGCTTTTAGCAGTTCTAGCAACAGCAAAAATGAATATTGAATAAATTAGGCTGATGAAATTGTTCAGGTGATTTACCAGTGACTATATCGTTTGTTGTGAGTTGCACATTTGTAATTTCCTTCACCGTGCGTAAAAATGTATCCTCAGTGTAATTATTTTGATCAAGTCTTGCAAGAACATCGGACTGTTCATAATTTTCAAGTGATAATATGAATGGATATACAGTAAAATGGTAGCCAAAGTGTATTTTTACTATTGTCATACAAAACAAACTATATATACCCGGTATTAAGTAAAGCTACAAGAGAAAATAAAAAAAATAACGATTATTGGAAAAATAAAAATTAGCCAATGTTAAAACAGTACCATAACAATCATTATGGCCCAGTTAGCTCTCAGGTGACGTAGTTTTTTATAAAACAGCGCATAATACTGCTGCCAACACTTTGCAGCTAAAATAAAATTACTTTTTTTTATTATAAAAATGCGTTTGTTTAAATATTTTGTATTTTTTGTTACGTTTTCCAATAGACGTTTGTTTATGGCACATCTTGTCAAAATCACTCCTTTCAACTATTGATGTAAGTCCTTCATTTTTTGAAATTCTGTCACAACAAATGGGCGTTATCATAGTCAACGTTGATTAAATTTTATATTTATATACCTCACAAATATATCTTCCAGTGATGTAGACGATATGCCAATTCTGGAGATTTTGAACTGTTTGGAATTTTCGATACGTCTTAAGATTCCGGACAGCTTTGAAGTGGTTTCCAAGGGAATGTTGAAAGAGATTTGCTTGAAATCCCTATTCTCGATTATCGTCACATCTGAGTATTGTTTCAAAAGCCGAACTATCTTATGGTGATACTTTCGCCTAAGGTAATATACCGAAATTGTATGCCCTGCGCCTAGAATTTACTTGATTAAAATTCTAATTTGAAAAATAAAAATATTAAAACAATATTACTAAATAGCTTCTTCAGGAAAAATGTTGTACCGTAGCACCTGAGCTCACCATGGGCCATTATTGCGATGCGGTCCCCCAGGACATCAGCTTCCTCCATAATATGAGTAGTTATAATAATTGTCTTTTCTCCTTTAAAACTCTAAACCAATAAAAAAAATATATAGATACATTTTTTTTAAATATTACACCTTACTATTAAAATATCCCAAATTTGCCTCCTAGACTTAGGATCAAGACCTGTAGTCGGTTCATCAAGATATAGTATCTAGAGGAATTTTTTAATTTTAATTATTATCTCAACGGCTTGTCTTATTGTGAATTTTAGTAAACATACACGAGGATTACTTATGAGAGCATTGGCAAGAGCAAGTTTTCGTCTTACTCCTTCTGGCAAACGATTAGGAAGTAAGTTTTTTTGTTTGACCAAATCAAGTTTCTCCATTAATTGAGAGCCATTGGCCTCTGCGACATCTTTAGACAAGCCGCTCATCTAGAAAAAAAAATTAAACTATAACACTGTGAGGTAGTTCGATCAAAGGCAGATTATTGTACTACAACTTTTCTCAGGGCATAAGTTTTTAATAATGTGGATTTTTTTTCCTGTTGAAAGAACTTACTATTCCAAAAAAAATTATCTGCTCTTTGACAGAGAGACTGTGCAAGACAAGATTCTTCTGGGGGCAATAGCTGAATTTTTTCCTATATTCCGTTTTCCATATGTTCACATTAACGCCGTCCACCACAACAAAGCCTGAATTCGGTAGCGTCATTCCTGTAAAAGCAGAAATAAGTATGAAAAGGTGAAGTAAAAATTTAGTTTATAAACTTCATAACGAACCAGTGAGGATGTTCATCAAGGTTGTCTTTCCAGCTCCGTTATGCCCCAAAACAGCAGTTATTTGGTCCTTGTATATGTTCATCGTTATGCTGTTCAATGCTTTGAACACCCCATAAACTTTTGTTATGTTGTAAAGCTGGATTCCTATAGAGAAAGCCGTTGCCTCTTCAACATGATAGTTTGTAGGCAGATCCATTACAAGGAGGGATATGTCAATTTTATCTTTTATCAATACAGCTTTTATTTTTTCCTTAAAATAAAATAAAAGTTTTACATTAAAATTTTAATCGAGTATTTTTTCAAGCTTACTGGTATTATAAAATGCCAAGGCTTTGGAACTTCGAATTGTCCGGGCATTATTTCGCTCAAATAGAGTGTTAATAAACATAAAACAAAGCCGGCTAGAAGCATAATAAAAATAATAGAGATAAAAGAGACTTCTGTGCCGGGAGTAAATTCAAATATATTTGCAAGTCGCAAGCCTACTCCTGGAAAACAAGAACGTCTTGAATTCTAATAAAATTTTAAATAGATTCATTTAATTTACCCGATGCTTCGTATATAGTGGCAAGTTTGTTTCCTTGTAGTAAAGCAAAGTCCGGTATCACAATAAGCATGTATTCCAAAAATATTATCTTACTTTTAAATATTATAAACACAGAGAGAGGTATTGATTTACAAATTGTGAAAAACAAAAGAGCATAGGTGGCTAAAAAAGGGTAGCCAATTAAAAAAAAAAAAAAAAAAAAGTTTAAAAATGAAATATTTTCTAATTACTTTTGTTAAACAATGCAGTGCAGAAATATGCGTAACACAGGCTAACAGATCCGTAAGACATAAAAAAACTCCACACTACTAGGGGGATAGAATGAGTGAAGACTGGCCCATTTCTGAAATGTATGAACATCACTATGCAGGAGATTGTTACAGCGATGACTACCTGAGAGTAAAAAAAAATGAACACTGATCCGGAGATCATCCAACTCTTGCCACCTTTTAACTTAATCAGCCCCTGAAACAATTCATCCGAGTGATTTTGTTTTTATTCTATGAAAATTGTGAACTAACGTTTGCCCCTTTGTTTTTCTCATTGATCACTGAGAATATCAACCATATTGATATCGGTATCATGCCAATGCTAAATGCTATTGTTATAACGTAAAAATTTATAAATTCCAAGTGTTCGTTTTCCACGTGTGCCGGATATGGAAATTCTTGAATGTACCACTAAAAAGCAAAAACTTTTGACCCATTGCATCCAGTTATGCAAATCAATAAATTAAATACCTCATTTATAGGCTTATTATAGTATTTCATATAGCCCAAATTAATCCCTATTTGGACACCGATGAACCCCTCAGTGAAATACATTTCTGTAAAATCAAAATCAATGCAAAAACTTTCATATATTTATGAAAAAACAAACTTACTTCCTGAATGACATGGTCCGGGAAACATTAAATGGGAGAATTTTTTATTTGTTAACCACAAGTCTGTATCCGTACTTCGGAGTGAGTAATGCAAAGTTTTATTGTCAACATTTGTAAATATCACTCCAAACCCCTTATTGGCATTTTCATTCGTTTTATATTTCCAAGAAAACAACTTGTGCACTTCGTGTTCATTTTGTAAACCTGAAATACTATCTGTGAAGAACAAAAAAAAAAAAA
>CM077110.1:967588-982030 GCA_039619505.1 Cimex hemipterus | reverse complement strand
TCTTCTATAGAGGTAAAATGTAATTTGCACAAACGAAAATACATTTCATAAAACTTTCCTAATTAATTATACAACGCAATAAGAGGTTTTCCATCCGTTTCAAGGTAAAAGGAAAACAAATGATGCCCCATGATTCTCATTTATTCAATGTATGCATATTGGTAGTACTTTTAACTGCGGTTTTTTCATCTTCTAATTGAAATTTAAACTTGATTCTGTTTTAAGGCGTAGAAAATTCGTAAAATATTAATTTACTGTCCTGTAAATCGACGATGAATCAGTTCAATAACCAATTAACTCCCGGGTCAATGAAGGGCTTTAATTGCTTTACCCGCAAAACAGGGCAAACTGAACTGTCAGCGGTTAAATGTGATTTGCAATTTGAAACATTCTCGTCATTTTTTCCACTATTTTTTAACGCTTTATTCCATCACTGCGCCCTACGCGCTTAGCTGTCACCTTTAGAGGCCTCTCATGGGTTTTCCCTGTATCTTCTATGGGTTATGTAACTGTCCCTTTCAAAACTTTAATGTGCGTCAGGTTCGTTTTCAATAAGAGATAAGACGCAAACTCTTGTACTTTTTTCCACCTTTCAAAAGAGATCGATTTTTTTTTTAAATTTTAGTACATAGTGATATCAATGAAACGTCTTTATCACGGATTAAGAACAATTTACTTGAAATTAATTGGGTTGAGCAATTGAGGATTTTGAGGATTAGGCTTATATTATCCATAAGTTTTCTGGAGTATTGCTAATTGGCCTTTAAAATAGCCGAAAATCCTTTTTCTTTGATTAGTTTTTTTCTCTCGTGCATGAGAGTTGTGTGTAAGCAAGAGGAAAAAGAGAAAGCTTTAGTTACACATTTTCAAATAAGCTTATCTACCTCTTTGGTTTCCTTCCAAGGCCTTCAAAGTTAAACGATGTGGCCTTGTACATTGAAGAACGGCGATATTACACCAATTAACATCCGACGAAATATCAATGGTTTTATGACAAAACCTTTTTCCAAAATTGTAAAACATTCGGAATACAAGTTGGAAAAAAAAATTGTACGTGTATTTCCATTAGAAAAAAAAAATCCAGAATTGAAATCCATTGTAAAATCAACAATCTAGGACGAAAATGTGCATAAACCGTGTAAATTTCCTGTTTAAATATCGAATCAATTATCAAACCCAGAAAATTTACCTTTAAGTTGACTTTGCGATGTACTATTTCAAGAACAGTGGCCAGACAGGGGAAAGCCATCTGAGGTCCAAATACTTTACAAAACGCAAATTTGAACGTAATATTTCCTGTCCACTGGCTATTAATAAGCACTGTATTATACACTAATCTTATACAACTTACACTGAAGAAATTTTGGTATGTAACAGATCCAGCCCGGAGGACCAAATATTTTTGCAAAACGAGAAAAATCGCCGCACATGAAAGTTCTACATGTATAATGCATAAATTCAGCTTTATTTACTATTTACCAAAGAAAAATATATAACCAAGTATTTTAAGTTCATAAGTTTCAAGTAAGGAAAAACGAAGAAAAATACACTTAGAAGACCAAGCAGTTGGAAATGTGCATGCATTTATCAAAATATACTAAGTAAGCTGGATCAAGTCGTTTTCAGTACAGAGTAGTATTTATTCAGAGCAAAGTGTTTTATGAAAAATCCGGCCCGGAGGACCTTACATTTAATAAAACGCGAACCTCCGAATAGATTTTCTATACGCGGGCGACCAGTTCGATTGTTCTTACAAGATACTATCGTTATCAGTTAAAAATAATTTGTTTTGTGTTATTTAAGTAAAAAGAGTGATTTATGAAAGAACCGGCCCGAAGGACCTAATAATTAATACAACGTTAATGCGTGCTGTCCCCAGGCGAAAAGGACAATGGTTCAAAATGCTATAGTAAACCCACAGTATTTTTCTGTAGTCTCTTTGAGCAAAGCGTTCAAGAAATTCGGCCTGGAGGACCTTCGGCTGTTTGAAGGCTACAACGTTCACATGATGCTATTGTGATAGGTTAAAAATAATTATTTCATTAAGAGATAATAGGAACAGCCACAGGGGGGAAAACAATTTTAGGAAAAATCCAGCCTGGAGGGACTAATTTTGAATTTAAAATAATTAAATATCATTTTTGCTGCTCGAAGACAATAAGTATAATGGCACAAAAATAAGTTTAAGTTAAAGAATAAATACCAAGTCTGTTTTATACGAACAGTCAATCAAAAGAAAGTGTTTTTTTTTTAAATTCCAACCTGGAGGATCTAATAATTAATACAAAACGAACTCTTTATATAACCGTGTAATCAGTGAAAAAATAATGGGCAAATAAGAACAGTCAATCAAGGAAAAGTGATTACGAAAAATCCAGCCCGGAGGACTTAATATTTAATAATGTAGGAATATACAAATTCTGAAATATATTTTCCATTCGTCGAGAACAAGTATAATGCTCAACATCATAAAATATTTACCCAACATTATTTATATAATAACAGTTAAACACTCAGGGACATGATATATGAAAAATCCGGCCCGGAGGACCTAATTTTATTTAATAAAACGCGAATATGTTGTATAGCTTTCGTACGCAGTAAGTGTAATAATGGTTTAACTCTGATCAGTTAAAATACAACATTCACTCAATGGAACGCGGTTAACGACAAATCTAACCCGGAGGACCGAATAAATGACAAATAAGACTAAGAAAGCCGGTTCAAGTTACTGTTTTATCGTCAAATATTATTTACACATTGAATCACCCTAGAAAAGTTATTTATAAAAAAAATCCGTCCCAGAGGGCCGAATAAATGACAAAAGAGGAATATATTGAACAATTCATTGGGCTGATAGACTAAGTAATTCGGTTCAAGTACCTGTTTTAATCATCAAAAATTATTATTTACATTGAATCACCCTAGCAAAGTTATTTATTAAAAAAATCCGGCCCGGAGGACCGAATAAATGGCAAAAGAGGAATATATTGGATAATTCATTGAGCCAATAGACTAAGAAATTCAGATTACTGTTTGAATTAGTAAACATTATTTACACATCAAAAACACCCTAGCAAAGCGATTTATGAAGAAATTTAAAAATCCGTCCCGGAGGGCCGAATAATTGCAAATACGTGTGTGTGCGTTACTGCACAGTCAGAATTTGAAAAGAATTTTAATACTTCAATTTTCACAGTAGATTACAATAGGGCTGTTAGTTGAGATAATTGGTCAAGCGGTTTCAATTTTCACAGTAGATTGAACGAATTTTTTACAAAAATAAAACCGGCTCAAAAGTAGAATCAAATCAGAAGTGATAATTTCTGAAATATGAAACAATAAAGAAAGCTGTTCCAATGCTGAGTCATGCTGCAAATTTTAAAACATTCCTACAAAAAATGAATCTGCTGAAAGCCAAAACCAATCTGATAATAAATAATCATTGCGTCATTTGCTTTATATTATATAATGAATGAACGTTTTGAGGAACGATAAGAAAATCAAGTCCATTTTTAAACAAATCTGCTGTAGAAAAATCCGCGGAATGTAAAACATACACTAGAAATCCGTGTGAAAAACTTTTAAGTAAATATAAGTTTATTTATCTAAGATAAGCAATGAATGGCTTATATTGATGTTTTCCTATTGCGACTGGGTTTGTTTTATAATTTGTTTCCACTTTCTTTATTGAAGTTGTAAGTCAGATGTTTTCCGCTTTGAACGATGTAACAGAATTGTTTTCGTCGCAATTTAACGAACATTATCAGGAGACAATGTTTGACTTTTGCATTAATGAGACAAAAGCAGAGGAAGATAAGCTTAAAATGGGTCAATTTTTATCCTTTAAAAAATACCGTCGTCCGAAAAGTCACAGTTTTATACTGATTTTCCACACGTTGGCTTCAGGCCAGTTTGCATCGTATCGAAGACAACACACCCGTTGTTTATTTCAGCAAAACGTAATTGCAAAAAGAGAATGGATTTCTCCTCGAAGCGTTTCTTTAATGGCAGCATTAATAAATTCTGCACTTGGCCCTCCCTCCATGTTAGCGCGTACAAAATAATACGTCCGATGGGTAAAAGTTAAATAAAAACCGCATTGCGGGGCTTTCCTGGGCGAAATTTCCCGAAGGACAATTTATCAATACAAACGGATGTTACACAATGCAATAATAATAAACCGTGTTTTTTTTAAATAAAAACAATTTTTGTACATTTAATAAAGAAAAGAAAAATAGTCCTAACTTAGGAGAACGGACTTAACTTCTTAAACAGACTGAAGGTAAAATTGCATTAGCCTTAATTACGACCTAACATGCGACCATGTCCAACGACATCCTAAACCAAGTTGGAATTGAGTGAATTTTCCTATTTCGATACTCTTCAAGGATTCAATAAAAAACTACTGTTAAAGCAAAATGACTTTCTGCTTAATTATTTGAACTTTGAATTTCGGTTGTGATGTAGTATGGATCGATCGATTGATTTTTCCAGGAATGGAGCGATTTTCCTTTATCTGTGCTTTTTTCCCTCTCCTAACTCCTCTAACCGTTTATCACGAAGCGATTTAATTTTCCAACAGTTGCACGTCACTTTATTTAAACGGTCCCCACGTGACGTGACATATTTCCGGGGGAATATGTCAAGTCTCAATTTGTGGTCAACTTTTCTAATTTTCTCTAGTTCAATTTTTAGTTTATTTTTATTACGAAAAAATTACTATCAGTGCTGCATTCTTGAGGAAAAGTGAGTGAGTAAGGGCGTGTGCATGTGTGTGTGTGTGTGTGTGTGTGTGAGAGAGAGAGAGAGAGAGAGAGAGAGAGAGAGAGAGAGAGAGAGAGAGTGAGTGAGTGAGTGAGGGAGAGAGAGAGAGAGAGAAATTAACACTTTGGTAGATGTAGAGAAAAACGATAAGAAATAAATGATGAAAAAATGAAGAATGAAAGAAAGGAGTAAAGGAAAGAAGAAACAAAAAAGGAAAGGAACTTAGAAACAGTAAAAAAGACAACAGAGAGAAAGAGTTGAAAAGATAATTAAGAAAAAGATAAAACAATTGGAAATTAAAAAAAAAGAGATGGAAAGGAAACAAAAAAAGTAGTAAAATAAACAGACAAAGGAAGGAAGGTATACACAGAAATAGATACACGGGTAGATAGACAAACATAAATAGGTGGATACAGGCATATGGCAAGAAAAAACTGTGAGAGAAAACAGGAGGAAAATCTATATATGAAAAACGGGAGGTGGAGAGGTTATAAAAGAGAGAGAAGGAAAGAAGGAAAGAAAGAAAGAGAGAGAGAGAGAGAGAGAGAGAGAGAGAGAGAGAGAATATAATAAAGGAAGGCGGATAACAAAGGTAATGAAAAAAAATAAATGAAAGTAAACAGGAGAGAGAGGGCCAATCAACAAAAGATGTGTTAAACATCTCAGCAGAGATCAATAAAGAAAGCGAGAGATGGAGGGAGACGAGAAGATAAAGGAACGCCGTAAACAAACGGTATAATGAAAAAATAAATAAATGCAAAGAATAAAAAATCAAGAAAGAAAAAAAGAGAGCCAACAAAAGTTGTAATAAAGGTCTCAACAGGGATTTCGAGACTTTCGTTTTACTTTTAATGGCAAAACTACCTAACCGAAACGCAAGAAGGAGAAAGAGAGAATAGTCAATGTTAGGATTTGTACAAATACAGGTAGGATTTTTGTTATTGGTAATCTTTGTTTTTTTGTGTAATTATGCCTCGAAGGAAGAGAGAGAGATAAAAACGATTTTGGTAAACGATAACAAAAATCGATAAATGGAAAGATATCCAAGATAGGAGGTGTCACGATCGCTTTTCTCGTTAGCACATCGATTAAATTAAGCCACGTAGCGTGATAATGGATCAATAACATTTAAATTGGCGATAACCAGTCAGGGGAACAAATCAATCAATTGACCTGTCGTACACCGTGCGTGTGTCTTTTTAAAATTCTAGGCAGATGGTCGATAATGACCAGATGAGGGGGTTCACTCGAAACGAGGAATAACAATTGATTTCCTGTTTGTTGTTGTTTTTTCTCCCAACTGGACGATTACGACGGATGAAAAAGGCCAAATTAAGAAAAAATTGATGGGAATTAAAAAAAACCCTCCGTTATGCCTATTTGTTTGGTAGAAAGACAATAGAATGTTTACGAAGAGCACATCCACAACAATCGAACGACGAACAAATTACTATCAGACTTGAGACCATTTGTAAACTCTAAACGGAAATCCAAATACGTTCCGACTGAAATTAATTTTAATGGAAATTCCATATCCGACGAAGCTCTGGTTTCTAATCGCTTTGCATCTTTTTTAAAAGTAATTTTCATTATGGCCGCGGATGAATAAATCAGGGACCCTCTGAGAATATCCCTAGAGACGTGACTGATCTATCTTTCATTCGCATTACTAACAGGGATATCTTAAAAAGATGTGTTATTTTGAAAGATTTCTTTGCGATGGGACCTGATGGCATACCAGATCGACTGCTCTGCCACTTACAATTATTTTTCAAAGACGTATTAGGGAAGGCATTTATCCCGTAAAATTCTTCCGTGGTTCCTATTTATAAGAACGGTAATTCCCACTCGATTGTTAATTACAGACCCGTTTATTTGTAAATCTGTTTTCGCCAAGCTGATAGATTCCATTCTTGCTGAGGCCCTTAGCATGGCTTTTCGATCATATATTAACATAAATCAGCATGGTTTCTTAAGGAGTAGATCCGCCGGTAAAAATTTATTTCACTATTATGATTTTATTGTTAATTCCCTTGAGAACGGAAATAGTGTTCACGCTGTATATACAGATTTATCCAAGGCCTTCGACAGAGTTGACGACATTCTTCTGTTTAAGTTGAAAATCCTTGGAGTTGGTGATCCTTTGTTATCCTTCATCGAATCATTTCGATCTGGCCGCTATAAATAACTCTGTATCGGATAGGATTTTTTACATTTTCTGGGGTACCTCATGGAGACACTCCGGGCCCATATTATTTCTTGTTTATTTCAATGATGTCCGAAGTATATTCAAGGATTCTAAGTTTTCTTTTTATTATCACGACTGTGTTGGTTTACAGAGGGAACTGGATTGCTTCTGTAATTTGTGTGGGCAGAATCGTCCTTCCTTTGAATACTGACAAATGCAAGGTAATTAAATTTAATAAAAACATCCGACCTCGTGACCTCCATTGTTTTGACTATTTCGTTGATGGGCAGAGATTGGATGATGTTGACACTATCTCCGACCTTGGTGACGTTTTGAGCAGAAACGGTGATTTCAGTGACCGTATCAAACAGATTCGGGGTAAGGCTCTACGCAATCCTGGCTTTATTACTAAGTTTACTATTGATTTTAAAAACATCTTGGCAGTTAAAATATATCAATCCTCGAATTCAGTTAAAGTTAAATTAAAATGTTTACTTGCTTTGAGTCATTAAGCCTTGTGTTTTTGTTATTATTGTTTAATCGTTCATTTGTTCTTTTTGTTATTATGTATCTTTTTTAACTACTCCTCTTGTAGATTCTTTCTGCTGGAGTTATAATAAATAAATCACAGAAATAAGTTTATACACGTATATTAGTTATAAAAATCTATTATTTAAAAAGGATATTAATTTATTCAATTTAAAATAATGCAGAGTGTTTGTAAGCCTTGCCATCATGACGTTTCAGTCGTTTGTAGATTTGCAGTCCGAGGTACCGCTCTTTCTCCACAGTTGGGAGGAGAATATTATTTAAGAAAACAAGGGAGAAAATTCTTTCCACGGAGGGTGAAGGAAATGTGCGTGGATTTGTCTGTGTGAAATTTTATCGTTTTCTCTTTACGTCAAGACTCTAGTAGTGTGAGGTGTTGGAAGTTTCGAGTGGCAAGGCCCAAATGGCAAGGCCGGAGTTTCTTGAGAGAGCTAACAAACTGCGGAGCGACATTAGCCCGTAGGAGGAAGTGTTTTGGGATGTACAATGTGACCACAGAAGAACTTCAACCAATAAAACCGGGCCTATTAATCAAATTCCTTGATGAAATAGGACTCACCGATGTGCTTTAGGCAGAGAACGGGGGATACAATAGCTCTTAAAGGGCGCAGTATACAACACCCTAAAATATCATCATCATCATCATCATTCTTGAGAGAATTGCTGAATCGTCTGCAAATGTGACGAGCGGGTTTCGGGATGTGATGGCATGTCAGGTGTGATCACCTGGTAAAGTGTAGGGGCAGAACGCTACCCTGAGGAATTCCAGCATGGATAGGGGTGCAGAGGGGAATGGCTTTCGATGACTTGGAGAAATCGGTCAATGAGTTAACTGTGTAGTATGAGATAGTAGGCGGATGGGAGGATGCCCTTGACCATGAACAGCAAAGCCCGGGTGCCAAACTCGATCGACAGCTTGGCTTAAGTCAAGAAAGGCCCCAGATAAGTGCTGTCCCCTCTCAAGGAGGGAACAATTAATGCCTACCGCGCGATGACTCTTTCGGACAGTTGAGTGACGGTTGACAGAGATATATTGACTGATTGAAAACGTTTTATTTAGACAAGCAGAAGTATGTCTCTTCGGCCTCTCTTACATCCAACGCGGGTTATTTACATAGAAGCAAGAGAAATTAAGAAAGAGAGAGGGGAAGAGCGAAAGGGATATATATATATATATATATATATATAGACAGAGAGTGAGCGATATGGAAGGAGCGGGAGAGATAGATGTTCAATGAATGAGTGAACTATGAATGGGTGATAGAGATAGATACAGCGTCTTAAGTGGCAGCAGGCAGGCAGTAGGCAAGACTGTTCTTACAATTATTCCATCTGAATTAGATTTTTCATAATTCCTTCTCGTTCATATCATCCACCAGTCTTTGACAAGTAGATGAGTCGCACGGAGACGATTCACACCTCCAGTTCCTGTGACACCTGTCATTCTCTAAGATACGATAATTAAAACCAGGCAGGAAACGTTTAAGCTCAGAGGCTAACAAAAAATAAAAGTTCGAAAGTAATTGAAATCCTCTTGAAATATTGTGTAATATAGATTAAAAAAACGCAGGTTTTTATCGGCATTTATCGACATGGAATATTTATGAGTGTGTAAAGTCGGAATCATGTTCGAAAATGGGATTAAAATGACCTTTGATGCAGTGATTAGTACAAGGGCGATAGGATCGGTAGAGCTTAGTTTTATTGGTGTAAATTGACTGACTTATAACAAATTATATATTTTTATAAAAAATCTTAGGTTTCGTGGAATTCTGTTAGTAAATAACACTTCTGGACAGTTCCTAGCCGTTTTGCTCGGTCGTGTCACGAAATAAATGGAAGAAGAGTTGTTACGCAGTGCGCCGACTGCATAAATTGCATGTAATCTACATAGATATTATGTCAAAGGGTGGACTATTTTACACACGTACAGTCCTGTCTGATTATAAATCCTGTTTTTTTCAGTTTGGTTTAAGTTTGAAATTTGACTGCAGTACTGTTGCGTGAAAGGACCTGCATAGATAATAAATAAATCGTCTTGACTCACCGATTATTTTCGAGTCTAGGGGTTTGAAGAAGGAAGAAGGGTGCGACGAAGGAGACAAGGCGTGCAGAAAGTATTTTATCGTGACTTTCCACCTCTGCGCCTCTTTCATGTTCTCGTCGTATTTGTCGAACGACCTGAACCTGAGCGTGATGACCGTCCTTTCCCTTCGTTTCCCGCTCTTCACCTTCCCTTTTTTGAGGAGGTAGGCGTAGATGTAGAGGTCTGCGCTGATTTCCGCCTGCTCCCAGTCGGCGTCTTCCGACTTCTTGTTTCTCTTCGGGGTCGGCCTCCAGACGCATTTCTGGTCGAGGCGCTTGCTCCGGACGCACCGGCAGCCGACGATGTCCTCGAGGGCGATCCTCTCCGTCTTGACGTTCCCGTTTGACTCCTTCTGGAGGCAGAGGCCCTTCTCGGATAGTTTGACCCTGTACACCTTGTTCTTCTTGGAGAGGATGTAGAAGGTCTCCTCGAGAGTCGGGCTCGGAGATATCTCATCGTCGGGTTCCATCGTTGTTTAGTGGCAGAACATCATCAACGAGGTAGTCCGTGCGCGAGTGCGACTGGGCATCTACTGAAGTTCGGGGCTTCGGGCTTCTGAGCCGGGATCAACAATCGGTTCGATTCGCTATCGTATAACGACTGACGGAATGGGAGGAGCTCGTCTCTCGGGAGATCTCGGCTACTTTCGACATGGCCCAACCTTTCATTCATTTTAAACGTCACTGAATGTAACAAACACGTTCATCAACAACTTGAAGAACGAGAGAGAGAGAGAGTGAGAGAATGATTGATGAGATCGATGGATTGATTTATAAGGTTTTGTTTGGGAATGAATAAGTGAGTGAGGAAGTGAAGAGAGGACAGAGAAAGAAATAGTGAATCTCTCTGTTAAACCAGAAAAAAATCTTTATATTTTATATAACAGGTCAAACTTCATCAGTTTTATGATTTGCAAGTCAAATATAAACCTAATGAAGAGAGGTGTACATAAATAATGTCAAACAAAAGCCATGCAAACTTCTGTATTGTGTAATACTTTCATGAGGATGAGGAAATTTTAGTCAAGTTGGAAAAAAAGAAAAAAAAAAGAAATAAATATACACAATATGAATAATGCAGTGTAGAATAGGACCATCAGAAAAGAAATTAATTCATAATTCTTACATGATAGACGAAAGAGAGTGAGGGAGTGACAGTGTGGGAAAGGGAGAGAGAGAGAGAGAGAGAGAGAGAGAGAGAGACAGCGTGGGTGAATGAGAGAGTGATTGATTGATTTTTTTAAACATTTATTTTACGTTTCAGTACACAGTGACAGACGCATTGATGATGGCGAAATGTCGAATCATTTCCGTTAGATCAACCCAGCGACGATAGAAGGATCGAAACGATATTTAACAACCTATTTTCGTTTTCATCCCTCGGTGGAAAACAGAGAAAGCTCAATTTGGCCAATGTTCATGCTGACTTGAAAATGGGACGAACGCGAGAAACAACAAGAAAAAATGGCAAACGAGAGTTGAATTATAGTTACAACAAGATCAGAAGAATGATGGTAATAGATGAAATTTTTTGATAAATTGCCCCTTTTGTTAATTTTGATGAGAATTGCGTATTAATTTTGAAAATCGGAAACAATCGAAAACATCGACTTTTAGAGTCGATTGTAATTATTGATTTCGTCTAATGACAACATTCAACAACAGTCAACAGTATTTTGGTTTCTCTTGTCAACTGTAACACATGTCTTATTTAGAAGCTGGAACCAGCTCAACACCTTTGGTAAATTTTTAATTTTTACTTTTCTAACGAGTTAAGAATATCAATTTAAAATATTCAATTTACTTTGGAGTCACTGTTCTAAGTCAGCGGTTGATATGTTTTGGCGAAGGCCCCCGAGGAGAAAGCTGCTGCGTTTCATGTCCAGCCGAAAAGCTTGTCTACAGGATATGAAAGCGCGAAGGCCAGCGATCGAGAGGAACATCCCTGGCGATGGGACCTGTCCGCACCGACAGATGGTCCTTTCCAAGAATCGGAGCTTACGACGAAAATGAAACCGGCCAGAATGTCCAGATGCCGGCTCGTCGAGTATTCGACATGGCGCAACTTTAAAAAACCTCTCGGTAAGGCTTTAAATAATTTCTTGTGGCAGTAATTAAACCACTGATTTAGATGAGCGAAGGCTGTGCCAGGCCGTATCGATGAATGACACTGCGACTGTGATCCACCTCCTGAACCAGGGCGTCTCTCCGAGCTGCTACGATAGGCAAATGAGAACCCCTCTTCATCTTGCCGCTTGCAAAGGATACGCTCACATGGTCAAGTAAGAACTGTCACCGTACAAAACAATTTTTTGTTAAGTATTGTAAAAAATGATCAATTTTAACTTGAAATATAAAGGATTGTTGATTCGTAGGATGTTTTCTTACTTGGAGGGTACTCAGACTTGACTACAACTATTGATGGAATTTTATCATTTTGAATCTTATCATTTTAGCTACTTTGTAATCTTCCAATGACTTTATAACTCTCAAACATCTCAGGCGCGATGTACATCCAGTAATCCAGTGCTTCAAAAGTCTAAAACAACCTTTATCAACTTTATAAGCGTAAAATCCAACATGTGATACATATTGGCTTCATAAGATGAAAATATTAGATATTTGATATGTCCTACAGTTCTACTTCCGGAATCAAAAAATCACACGTGTGATATGTCCTCCAGCATCTTCATATGTCTAAATAAAAACAACAAATGACTTCATCAGCCAAAAAAAAAAAAAAAAAAAAAAAATCACTCAGAAACTCCATCAGCCCAAATAAAAACCACAAGCAACTCCATAAACATAAAATTCCCCAGCAACTTCATAAGTTTACAATCACACATGCGATAACTTCCTCCTGCGACTTCATAAGTAAAAAAAAATCCTCCAGTAACTTCATAAGTATGAAAATCACACATGTCATATGTCCTCCCATGGTTTCATAAGATAAAAATAAGATACTTGATCTCTTACTTCATAAATAAAAAAAATCACAATGTGTGATATGTCCTCCATCAACTTCATTACTCTAAATAAAAACCCCGAGCAACTTCATCAATCTAAAAACAATTTGACCAGGAACTTCATAAACCTAAATAAAAAACCTTAAATAAAAAAAAAATATTCAGATATCGTGAGATGCAAGTCTGGTGTGATGTAGGCATCAGAAAAACATTTTCTTTATCGTGCCAACGTTTCGATCTTTTATCGAGATCATCTTCAGGGCTCAAAGTGTTTGTCTTCTGCGTAATTGTGCCATTCTTGTGTGTCGTGTTGAGAGTGATATCTGAATAATTATCCATTAACGTTCACTAATCTCTACATATATATAAAAAAAGCAACTTCCTAAGTGTAAATCTCCCAGCAACTTCATTAAATCTAAAATGTAGTCCTCAAGTGACTTCAAAAGTCTAAACACCTCTAGCAGCTTCTTAAGTCTAAATTTAAAAAAAAACTCAAGCAACTTCATCAGCCTAAAAAATCGTCCAGAAACTTCATAAGCCTAAATAAATAAAAACCTCGAGCAAGTTATAAGTAAAAAAAAAAAAAAAAAAATCCTCCAGCAACGACTTTGTGTCTAAAAAAATCCTACAACACCTTCATAGGTCTAAAAATCACAGTCAAAATTTTCCAAGGAGGGTCATGCTTGATGTCAAGTGTTATATAAATGTCAAAATATCTAGTATATTTGGCAATATTGTTGAGGATCATTATAAAAATCAACATGCACATACACGTTCTTAAATTATTTTAATATTCACAATATTGTCATGTTTTGGTACTTCAAAACAACAAACTAACCTCAATAATTTAATAATAATAATTCTTCAATAAGTTGTAATTACTTTTTTTTCAGTTTTGTTAACAATTACGGTAAATATTTTAACTGAGTTGTGAAAAGTAAGGTTCTTCATCATGTGGTCTACCACCTTGGATTGGCCAATTTTTTTTTTTTTTTTTTTTTTTTTTCAGTTATATTGTGTCTGATCACTCAAGTTTATCTTATAAACTTTTTCAGTTCTGCTTTGACAAATTATACAATACTCGTATGGGAAAGCATTCGATATAAAAATTCAGGGGATTAAGATGGATGAATAGGTAGGGGGTCTAATAAGTATTTGCGACAACTGTAGTGGTTCAGGGGGTTTAATCCCAGCAGAGAGAGCCCTTCGAATTTTATTTATAAAAAGTAACATCGTGTGACCCATTGTCTATGCCACCTGACATGTAGTTGGAAATTAAGACCCCCCTCCTTTATGACAAGTATTACCTTTAATTAACAGAAAAATTTCTGATTTTTTGATTTTTAAGGATTCTGCTGGACAAAGGTGCCGACCCGAATGGCAAAGATTCAATTGGCAACACTCCTCTTCATCTGGCCACTTGTACATACAACCTAGAAGTTATATTATTGCTCTTATGTGCAGGTAATTTAAGCGATCTTTGAATGTTCATGTAACTTTCTTTTAAATACATATTTTGTATAGGTACAAACGTTTCGAGTAAAGATTTCGTTGGACGCAGCCCTTTGCAGCTTGCCTTATCAAAGGCAAGGGCTTCGAAAGAAAACGTCGATCGTGACGATTGGAGAGCAAACTCTGAAAGGGCAAGTACATCGCTTATCGTACACTTATCTCATTATTAATAAATAACAATGTTTTTATTTAGATTGCAAGACTGTTGTTAAGTTTCTCAAATAACGGGAGTACAGGGGTCGATTCGCAGCTGCTGTCGCATTTTCGCAACAAGCTCGATCTTTCTGATGCAGAAGAGAAGATGGAGTCGTTTGTACAGGAGCTTAATTCGCTTAAACTTCAGAAGTAGTTACACATAAAAAGTTAGAAAATAAT
>CM077110.1:922241-962588 GCA_039619505.1 Cimex hemipterus | reverse complement strand
TCTTCAAGGCTGAAATCTCCCTCCCGAAATTTTTTAAACCACCTTTGCACAGTGCACTCATTAACACAACCCTCGCCCCAGACTTGGTTAATGTTTCTAGCCGTTTGGGCTCCGCTTCGGCCGAGTTTAAACTCGTAAAAGAAAATCGTACGAAATTCTCGCTTTGACATTATAAGGATGACTGAATTATTTCCAAGGAGCGGAATGCTACAGAGGTAAACAAACAATATCATTTGGAAGAGGATTAATAAGCGTTGACATTCATACAAATGAGTAATCCTGTAAACGTAAACAGAATATTTTATATAGATTTTTTTTAATGAAAACTTAAAATCCTGCATTATTTTCCGGACAACCCAATATATATTTTAAAGAATCCTACAGGAACTTCATAAGTCTCAAAATCCCTTGAGCGACTTCACGAGCCCAAAAGAAAATACTTCAGCAATTTGTAAAAATTGATAAGCTCTTCAGCAATGTCACCAGACTAAAACATAAACCAACATAAATTTCAAAAGCCTAAATAAATAACTCAAGCAATTTTAAGTTTAAAAAACCCTTCAGCAACTTCATAATCCTTTTAAACAAACCCTCCAACAATTTCATGAGTAACAATCACACGTGTCATCCAGCAACTTAATTAGTCTGTATATTAAAAAAAAAAAAAAATCCTACACCCAAAACTTCATAAGTACAAAAAAAAAATACTCCAACAACTTCATGAGTCTAAAAATTGCACATGTGATATGCCCTTCAGCAACATCACTAGACTAAAAAAAAACCTACATAAACTTCAAAAGCCTAAATAACTCAAGCAATTTCATGAGCAAAATCACATGTTACATCCTCCAGCAACTCATTAATCAATATATTAAAAAAAAAGCATACAGCAACTTCAAAAGTTCAAAAATGGCATATGTAATATGTACTTCTGCAACATCATCAGACTTAAAAAAAAAAAAAAAAAAAAAATAAATAAATAAATAAATAAATAACTCAAGTAACTTCATAAGTTTAAAACATCTTTAATCGACTTCACAATCCTAAACAATTCCTTCAACAATTTCATAAGTATAAAAATTGCACGTCCTCCAGCAACACCTTAACTTTTAAACTTACAAGTAACCTAACTTATGAATGTCTTAACTTAAAAAATCCTACAACTTCATAAGTCTAAAAATCTCACATGTGATCCCCCCCCTGCATGATAATTAATTTAAAAAATTTCAAATGTGAAATATATTCTCAAGTGAATTTGTAAGTCTACAAGAAGTTACATTAAGACAAGGCCAGAAATTTTGTAAGTCTTAAAAAATTACTTTATAAGTATTTTAAAAAAAGAAGCTTATGTGATGCTGAATCCAGTGGCCTAAATAAAATACGGCAAAGCTTATTCAGTTTGTAATTAGATCCTCACCAATTACGGTCTGCCCATCCTCACTGGTTGGTATGTCAGACCTCTTTTTCAGTGTGACACATGGCACAATTCCAAAGGGGCTTGGCATACCAACACAGAGAGGATACTCAGACCGAGAGGATCTGGTAAGGATCAAATTACAAACTCATCATCCCACACACCACAGAAGGATCTCACGATTGTTAAGTTTTCTAACTATTTACCAATAAGACGAGCTTCGCCCTCATCTAGTTTTTGTTGTACGAGAGGTGGTGTCACCTTCCCAGCGGAAGTTTCCTCTTTATCAATCTCTATCCCATTCTGGACTAGCCTAGCCTCGAGCTGGATAACTTTGGCGTGTTCTTTCGACTGGGCGATCTTTGCCTCGGAGAGTTGCTGAAATAAGTATAAATAAAATTAAAGAATCGTTAATAATAATTTTTTTTTCTTAACAAACCTTTTGCATCCCTTGTAAAGTTTGCTGCGATACTTTAAGCTGAGCTTCTGTGTTTTCAAGTTCCGCTTTGAGCTCGCTTCGAACAAGATCGACTTCATTTTTATACGCTTCGAGTTGGCACCGCAAACTATCATTTTCTTCCTAAAAAAGCAAATAATTTATTGATCAATATTTCAAATGGAATTGGTATAATCACCTTTATTGAGTTCATTCTCTCATCTCCTTTGTGCTTTTTCTTCGCAGGCGGCTCTTCATCGTCAGACACTTCCATTTCATCATCTCCTCCTGATATCAAGTGCTCTTCTAGCTCAACGGCTTTTATTTCCTAAACAAAGAACACTCATGAGACGACTTTCCTAATCGACGCTTAAACTTAATGTATGAGACAACGGAAACTAATTAGTGTCCTCATCATACAAGGTGGCTAGATATATTTGAAGTTGTTTGCAAAATACAATCGAATAATTTCAATTAAGTTAATATTAGTCTAATTAATTAAATTCTATTAAAATCAATAAAATCATTCTTTTTTATATATAAAATAAAACAAATGCAAATATGTAAATGACTAAGCATCATGAAAGATTCCCATGATAAAAAAAGGCAATGAAAAACTCAAGATTTATAGAAATCTCTTTTAACTAAAAAAAAAAAAACAAAAATAAAAGTTGGGTAGGGTGGAAAACAATCCTTACAAACTTTATACTTTTGTACATTAAAAATGTACTTTCAATCTCATTTTTAAAAAAAAAGCAAGCATAAATCTAAAACTAGTTCAATAATAATAGGTTTTTTTTTACAGAACTTACACACGCATACACACATGAAACCATTTTTAATTTTTTTTTTTTTTTTTAACAATCATGGCGCATTTCGAGACCTTAGTTACTTAGAGATGTCCTGACATATCTGACGAGATTATGACAAAAGTTTTTACGACTTTGATACCACTTACCACATGGATATACAACAGTTGAGAGTCGTACAGTGTTATTCATGTGAATTTTTTTTTTTACTGTCGGACAAAGCGCCCAAAACCAAGCATGCACATAATCAGGGAAAGAATAATTAAAAAAAAAAAAATAAAAAAAAAAATCATGCACCACAAAAATATACTTTTAAGGCAGTCTTACCTCTGATGTCATTTTTTTGTTAAAACAATTCCAAACGATTTAATCTTTGAAATATTATTTCTCTTCTGATTGGATAAAAATTGGTAATGATTTTTTTCCCCCCCAGTTGGAATTATTTAACATTGTGGAAGTGTTTTAAGAAACAATTTTGGTTAAATTGACAAACATTTCTTGCAAAAAAAAAAAAAAAATCAACTTACCTTGTCCTCAACACATGTGGCAACAGAAGAAATTGTTAAAATTATGTACAAGCTTACAACATAGAAAAAGACATTCTTTAAGGGTAATTAAAAAAGACCAAAAAAAACAAAACAAAAACTGTTGTATATCCATTTTGTTTTCAGTACTTGTTGATAACTCCAAGTGGATGTGGATTTTTACTTAAATTTACTATTGAGAAGAAGAAAATATCAAAAGCAGACTTCCTTTAATGGTTGCAACGTCCAAAAGCTGCCAGTCAGTTAGAAAAAGTCGCAAAATTAAAAACAAAACGCACATAGTCGTCCTTATTGACATTTGTTTTTAGAAAATAAATTTTGTGACTTTTCCTTCTTTAAAGAATCACACGTCTTTCGTTTTTGTTCAATGTGAAGTTTTGATTGAGTTCTCAACTTACCGCGGACTGCTTTTTCCACATCTCGATATTCTTCCGTTGTGCCTTAGTGAAGTGGTCCCAGACCTTCTTGTGAGAAGCTGCCGTGAACACACGTTCGATCTGGGTGTCTAACACACAAAGCTTATACCAACCCCGGAACAAAATTCTTTTTTTGTCTTACATTCGCACAACATATTAAGAGAGTGTAAGAAGAGAGAGAGAGAGAGAAATTTTCAACGTATTTGGTTGAGTTTTTGTTTTATATTGTTTTGTTAGCCGGGCACCTGTGTCTGTCCCCATCCGCCTCCAAGTCTTGGATTGAAACAAGACGTTAAAAGTATGAAAATGTTTACCTTTTGTTTCAATATAACGGCTGATGGCGTTTGACCAACGTCCACATTTTACTGTTTTTCATGTTGAGGGGGCTTGAAATATGAAAATTCGCATGATAAAAAGAACAAAACGTACAAATATTTGATAAATTATTAATTATTTTTTACAAAAAATCCACTGTATCTAACATAAATAAAATTTATTTAAAATTTGAAAATAAATTATTTTTATAGAAAACTGTACAAATTTTCATTTAACAAGCCCTATTTTATCCACTATAATCCAAGAACTTGAGAGTGCCCTGATTATTATTTTGGAAAAAAAAAAAATAAAAATAAACTGTACCAACACTGGCTAAATTACCAAACTTTTTACCTGCTTTTTTTTTATTTTTTTAGGATTCCTTTTGTACTGCAAAAATAAAATAAAAAGGGAACTTCTTGATGTATTTACATTATTATACCTTTCCCCTGGTTTATTCACTTACCGATGATGTAGAGAATCGTATAAAGAAATGAAGCTCCGTCATTGATCTGTTTAAAACAACTGTTAGTAGAGTAATCAACATTTTTAACCACCATGTTTTTTTAATTTTAAATAGACTCTTATCAGTTAATTAAATTAAATAAGTTTTGTAGAAATAAGATAGTTATTTAGCCAGTGTTCAGTACGTTAAAAAAAAATAAAAAAAATAAAATTAGAAATACAATGTGGCAGATGAACTTTGAGCTAATAGGCTGTCTGACTTAAACATGAATTATATTAGACTTACTTTCTTTATACAAAATAGTCAACAATTTAAAAAAAAAACCTGTTTATTTTTGAAACAATCAAATAACCAGGTTTTTTTATTTTTTGTTTGTAATGCCCGGTTTCTTTGTGACCATGCATGATCTTGATATGCGTTTTTTAACTTACACTGCATGAGGAGGGACTGCATCTGCGCCTTCATGAGGTCCTTGGCCTTTTGCAGTTCCTCTTCGTGGTTCGCCTTTTCCGATAGGAGCCGGCGTATGTGAGAATTTGTCGACTGGATCATCGAATAGAATACGGACGCGTTTCTCTTGTTGCAGTCACCGCGCTCGAGCCATGTTATTACAACCTGGACCGCTTTGCCAAACGTCTCCTCAACTGGAAAAAACAAATCGCAATAAACGAACTTGATGGATGAATCAATAAAATAACACTTTAAAAAATAAAATAGCTGCGACTTCTCCCTGGAGTTAGCTTTAATTATCAGAAAACACCTAGCCTGCTTATCAGAAGGGTTTCACCATTCTGCCACCTGACAGTTCAAAGAAACAAAAATAGCCACAAGTTGGATGATCAGAAATGATCAAACTCCAGGTTAATCAGCGAAATCCGAGAAGACCAAAAAAAGAAAAACTTCATTTAAATATTTGTAGATTGACCATTTCCAATCACCCAGGTCTGCATATCAGATGAGTTTTAGCATTCTGCCATCTGAGAGACCATAGCAATGAGATCAAGATGATCAGACAAAACCAAAAGTTATTCTGAAACTGATGCAGTCTGGTATGATGTAGGTTTGATTTTCTTTAACATGCCAACAGTTCAATTTTTTTTTTTTTTTTTTTGAGGTATTATAATCAATAAAGATTGAAACATTGGCACGATAAAGAAAATATTTGTCTAAAACTTACATCACCGCACAAAAAACCAAAACGTTCATAGCCCAACAAACTTCACGAATAAATCTCACTGTAATATAGTTTTATATTACAAAATATTTATTATATTGAAATTAAAATTAAATACCTTTTATTTTTTCAGATACAGTCGTCGCCTCGTGTTCAGTGTAATGAGGAACTGGAGGCGGTGATGGCACTCGCAATCTAAAATACACCAGTAATTAGAATGATAAATTTGACGATATCGAAAGTATATATCATTTACCTTTCTTTCTCAACTCTGTCCCTGTGTCTCGCTTCCCTCTGTAGCTGTCTTTGTTTACATTCCCATTCGTACTGGTCGTCTCTCGCCTGAGCAAAGTCCACATGGAGCCTTCCAGTGTTTGGGAGGTCAGTCTTATTTTCAATTCTCATCCTATAGCCTGAAATATTTTCACATCAGGCTGGTATTTAAGTGAGAGAGAGAGAGAAAAAAATCTTACCTGAGAAGTAGAGTGCCGCATCTACGGAAGGCTCGTGCATGAAGCGTATATGGCAGAATTTCTTATTACTTAATCTGACTGTCAACATTTCGCCACAACGGCTGAAAATCTCTCTAATAATGTCCTCTGTAAAAAAAAAAAAAAAAAAAAAAAAAAAAAAAAAAAAAGAGTAAAATTTGATATAATGATTTAAAAAATTGATGGTTAAAAAGCGTACCAGTTGTATTTTCAGCAAGGCCGCCGACGAAAATAGTTTTACAGCCAGGAGGCCGTTCTCTTGTCGTGGGAAGCGGTGTTCCTGGCGGTGGTGGGACTAGAGTCACAGACTTTAACTGAATCATTTCTTTTACCATCACTTCAGGGACCATACCCTGGTCGCCCATAGGCACTCCTCCCATCATCCCGAACTTAAAAATTAGACAGATTAAAAAATTTGGACGCTCAATTTTATCAATTTAACTTACCTGCGGCATCATCATATTTGGGTCCATTATCGGCATGCTCATCATCTGGTAAGGTACACCTGGTAGCATGCCAGTCCAGACAGAACCACCGCTCAAATCGTTGCCGATCTCTTCGTTCACTCCTTCCTCCTGGTCTATCGTCTTATCCTGCACTTCTCTGGACACCCTCCGATCATTCCTTAAATATCTTTAAGAGTTTTAACATATAAAATGATTTCTGTAAACAGTGTTGTTGTTTTTTAAATTTTTTTTTTTATTTTTATTTACTTATGATCTTTCTGTCTGTCTTTGCCATTCCTGTCGGGACGACGGTTGTCTCTGTCTCGACGTCTGCCTTCTCTCTCTTTATTGACTTCCATGTCTGGGTTGAACTGACTGCCATTGGAAGTGATCCCTCTCTCATCAATATCGCCTGTAAATTTATTTGCATATTTAAATTTACAACAATAATTAATCCATTTATGTTTAGTGGTCTAATTGACCGTATTAATTATTCTTTTTTATGTAAGGTCGTGGTTGAGGTGAAAAAAAAATCGTGAGTTCAATAGCTGAAGGTTATTTAATGGCTTTTATTTTTTAATATACCAGCATCCTACATGCTACATTTACCTTGAGAAAATTTATCAAAAGCTCCTATTTCTTCAGACAAATATTTCTTTTTTATGTTCTGACAGCAAATAAATGATTAATCTGTTTTTGAATATATCCAGGGTAAGCCAGCATTGTACATTCAGTTTTTAGCCTAATTGGCTTTCCTTAGGACAAACAATTAATAAAAAGCTTCCTATTTCCTCAACCAACTATTTTTTTTACATTCTTACATGATTAGCCTTTTTTTTAAATATATCCAGGGTAAACCAAAATCAATATTTTTAATTATAACTATGTGTATATATTATTAATGATTCAATATTCATTGTTACTTCAGATTAAACTTTTATAGAACATGTAACTGCTTATATTGAGTCATATAAATAAATAAATAAACCTGCTCCTGGTTTTGATATAACCACCCTGACAGGCTTTACTTAAAATTTAAGTGTCTAAAAAAGGCTTTTTATCTTAAAAAAGTGATTAATTTTTCTACAAATCTGTCTTTTAGTTCGACTGGTTTTCCTTAAGTTGCCAAAAGGATTTCTGGTTTTGCTTATTACATCTAATATCATTAGATGTATACTATCACATGAAAAATAGACGAAACAACAAATTATTAGACTAATAACAATGCTGTTGTTTGCAGTTACTAAGATAAATATTAAACAGTATTCCTGTAATCAAATAAACAGAATGTGGAGTCTAAATATTTGGGAGTGTTTATAATGTGTGATAGTTACCACTGATGGGCATCGGCGGCTTGTTCTTGTTGGTGTTAAACTCGAGCGGAGCATCGTTAAGACCCGGGTTGACCATCTGCGCCTGTTCAGGAGTCATGAGGGGCATCTGCGAAAAACTGGGCATCATACCCGGCATCATGATCCCACCGGGCATAAGCGGGCTGGCCATCATGTTCGGCTGTCCCTGCGTCACCCCTGAAACCCAATACCAATAAGTTCCAAACGATATTAAAAACTAATGGAAAAAAAAATTCATACCCATTGCCAGGGCCGAGCCCCCTTGGAAGTTAAAAGCCATGTGACACCACTACTCTTTTCTCCAAAGCCGGGCTTTATAAAAATAAAACGGGTGCGAATAAGGCCCCAGATCAAATTCCTCTAGTTTGCCTCAATTGGGTTATTTCCATAACCGCCGAGACCACCTACTGTTCTGCGTTTTACTAGCTCTATCGAGGGTTCTTTTAATAAAATTTTACCTTTTGGGCCCGTTCATTGATTGTTTTGAAACGGCATTTGCTGTTGGTGCTTTCCTCTGTGCCAGTGGGCTCTGGTGTCACCGAAATAAAGCACTACAGCCTGACTAGCAAGCAACTACAGCTACATCAGTAACCTGCACGAAATGGTTTTCTGACTGTGATACTGTCTTCGAAATGTCGTCAGAGTGACAAGGAGACACAAACTACCTTCTGACAACATGCAGACGTTAAAAAATAGGTTTAATAACAAGAACAATGTAAGTAGACTAAAAGCTGTCATCTTGAATTCCTTTTTTTTTTTTTTTGCAATTTGCATCTCGTGCCTTATGAAAAAAAAATTATGGTTTTCATTAAGTATTGGAAGCAATGTTCATTCCTTGGACGAAAGTTTGGCCATCAACTCGAAAGGCGGTGAATTGCTGAAATAATCTTACCCAGCAAATCAGGAAGGATAGACAAAAATGAATTTATTCGCTGTATATCGAATACATTATTCTGTGAAAAAAAAATTACAGATAATGTAGAACAAAACGATGTAAAATGACCAGCTTGCTAAGTTTAACTTGTGCTTAAGAGCAGAATTCCTTAGCGTATACATTACGAACTGTTAATGTATACTGGTAGCAGTATAAATACAATTCATTTCTCTACTGACATCTCATACCATTTTTTAAAATAATTATTTTGTTAGTGCATTACTTTTAAAAAATTATCTTATTTAACTGTATACGTTCAAAAGAAATAAATTGATCACAAGAGGTAAAGGAATTTTTATCAATTTTGTTCATATAAATTCCTATTCCTCTTATTGCCAATTTATTTTTTGACGTATACAATCAAAGAAGAGAAATTCTTTACTATTACCCCAGAAAAATATTTTTTTAGCTTCTGACCACATATCCATGATAGAACAAAACAATTTAAAATGAACCACCTACTCACATAGCAGTAAAAATTCAGTTTATTTCACTATTGACATTTGTTGTAATTGACATAATTGAGTACATTATGTTTAAAATTTTTATATACTTTATATATATAACCATTTTGATATATGGGATAGTTCAGTTTTTCAATATTCAACTTTTTTCAACCCCTTTTTTTAGCCTGCTTTGGCTTCAATAACATGTCTGATGTGAAAGTTTGCATACTAATATTTAAAACATTCAGCTTTTCTTTGATTATTGTCGTATAGTCTGTTTAAATAATTAACTTGCGTTTTTTAGGTATTGGAGTGTAGGGTTTGTGAGGATGTGTTTACGGTTGATGGAAAGAGAGTGCCACGGTTACTCTACTGTGGGCATACCGTCTGCCATGCGTGTTTGTTAAGACTCCCTCTTCAAAATGACACGATTCTTTGCCCTTTCGACCGACAGCCGACTCCTGTCGAGACATCTGGAGTCTGGGGACTCAAGAAGAACTTTGCCCTTCTTGAATTGCTCGAAAAGCTTGAACTGACTGACAAAGAGTCCCCCGAGGTGGACAGCGAGGTCGTCAAGAACGAATCCGAAGGCTGGGTCGGGTGCGACGAAGACGAAGGTCATACTGCTGTCGTGTACTGCTTGGTCTGTCGGTCGCACCTTTGCGCCCCTTGCTCTCTGGCAACTCATTCGACGAAAACGTTGGCCCCGCACAAGCGGGTCCCTTTGAGCGAAAAGCCACGCGAACTTCCAAAATGCCTCTCACACCCTTGTCACACTGCGGAATTCGTCTGCCTCAAGGAGGACTGCCGAACACCGGCTGTTTGCTACCTCTGTAAAGAATATGGACGACATAAAGACCACCCGCATTCACTTATTGAAGCCGAGGCTGAAAAATTAAGAACCCTTCTGTCATCTGCAGTTCAAAGGACTCATCAGCTCATTGAACAAATGAATCAAACCGAACACAGATTAGGTAATTTTTAACAATTAAATTTTCAATTTCATTATTTAGTTTTTCATTTTTTTATTTAAACGTAGAGGAAGTTGTGATTGGCATAGAAGGAAATGGAAGTGAAAGCGGAACTCTTGAAGCTGCAAGGTCGAGAGTCGAACATCACTTTGAAGAATTAAGGAGCAAACTCGAGACGCAAGAAGCAACAGCGAGGTCTGTTATTGACACTCACGCTAGAGAACGGCTCGCGACTTTGAGAGCATCGCAACAGGACATTGCGACCTGGCTGGCCCAGGTACCTCTGCTCCTGTGCATAACTTTCGGCGATACTTGACCTATTATTTTATAGGTGATGTCCGTTGTCGTTCTTTGCGAAAGCTCGCTTGCCCACGACGACGCCCGGCTTGTCTCCTGCGGGCCGCAGCTAAAGAAAGCGATAGATTCGATCGAAAAACAGCACGACCAGTTTAATCAGCTCAGCCCTGAGCAGTTCAACCCAGACATACCAATAACATTTACAAAGGTATTCAAGAAACATCTCATGCACTCAATTCTTGTCAATTTTATATTTGTGAGAATTAAAAAAAAAAAATTATTAATTGGATAAAATTTAACTAAAAGAGTTCTTTTTCAGGATAATAGAGTTCATATTGGCCCTAAGATAGAAATGAGGGTTGTTGCACTGGGCTTGGACGGAGCGGGAAAGTCGAGCATTTTATTCAAGCTGAAGCAGAACGAGTTCATGTCGTATAGATCGCCTACCATCGGTTTTAACGTCGAACCGATCGAATACAAGAACCTAAGATTCAACATCTGGGACATCGGAGGCCAGCCTAAGCTGAGACCGCTTTGGAAGCATTATTTCCTCAACACACAAGCAGTAGTGTTTGTCGTTGACTCAAACGACAAGGAAAGGCTTCCTGAGGCCAGTCTCGAACTGGCCAAACTAGTCTCTGAGAAAGATCTGAAAGAAGCAGCTCTTTTGATTCTTGCAAACAAACAGGTACTGTTAAAAAAAAAAAATTAAATTAAAATAAATTGGAAGTTCAAACATATTTTTTATAGGATTTAAACACTTGTGAAGGCCTTGAAGCAATAACGGAAGCCCTGGGTGCAAGCAAACTATGCTGTGGTCATAGTTGGCATTTGCAGGCCTGCTCTGCTCAGACCGGTGCTGGCTTGTATCAAGGGCTTGACTGGCTCTCGAGCCAACTCGTCGCATCACCTGTTACAAATTATATCAACAGCGATTCATCCGTATGAGTTTTAAAATTTCAACATTATTTTAAAACAATAGACCTAAATTAGTAGTCTTTTATCTCAGGCAAAAAAAAAAAAAAAACTACATATTGTGACTGTGATGTATAAAAAGAAATGAGACAATACTTTACTTTTAGGGCTCTGGTTGAATCCAAGATGGTTTTGTTTGTTTCATTTTGTGATATTGAAAAATGATGCTTTCGTTTTCATAAATTAGATTTTTTTTTTTTTTTTTTTTCAAATCGTAATATTACTATATTTTAAAGAGAAAAATGTTTAGAAAACAATATAGACATTTTAAGTTTGAAAAGATTATTTAAATCACTTTACTTGTGGCTTTTGTATTCCTAAATTAATTATTAATCAATGATTGGCTAATTACCATTATATAGAAAGTACTGATTTATCCTTGCGATTTACATCTTGAGCAACTGTGAGAGGTGCAAATGTACGGAAATTGTACACCCATGGAAGAAAAAAAAAAAAAAAAGGATAAAGAAAAGCAATTTAGGATACTTACTCAAGGAATGGATTTTTATTTACATTACTTGTCGATAAAACAAATCACACTACGAACAGAAATCTAATCACTTTACAAATTACACAGTTCGCAATTATCACAGAAAAACGCAACTATTAACTACTATCGGTCATTAAGTACAAATAGAAAGTAGTAATATTTAACAAGTCCTAGTCATTCTAAACTGTGTTATAAAAATTGGAAGACTATCGACACCCTTTGTTCCGCAAAAAGTAATTGCAACATTTCAGTCTATTAATTTTCACGTGTTAACCTTGTATTATTTTTTTTTATAAATTTTATTTATTTATTTTTGTTAAATATTTATTATGTATTAGAGCAAATTAAAAAAATAAGATCTTGATATTTTCATTTTTACATGAGGCTTGCAACGCCAGAGGTCATATAAACCCTCAAGTGGTGCATTAGGAACCCAGGACATACAGTAATTTGTCACCACATCAAACCCTTAACCGTAGATGATCTTAAAATTCGATAAATGGATTTTTTTTTTAAATATTACAAAATATTGCACTTCGTTACATTTTTACAACTAATTTTCCGAATACAAATTTCTTAAAAACATTCTTTAAATAAATCAACACAACATACTTTAACTTAATTAAACTTAAAATTGGTAACTAATTCATATGAATAGGTAATAAAATGGAATGTTTTGTTACAATAATATCAATATAAACTTAACAGTAATGACTTAAAATGCAAGTTTACAAATAAGTACGATTTCCTGCCCTTGAGATGAATAGAAGAGGCTTTATTTGGTGCTTAATGGGCGCATCTAAAGCCTAGGTTGCTCGCTGAGCTGTCCGGTGTGTTGAATCCTCTTGCAGCGCATCTGTAACGGAAGCAGTAGCTCGCATGGCAAAGAAACGAGCCGCCCTTTTTCACTTTGTCCTTTCCAGAATGCGGTCCTTCCTGGGAGGAAAAATATTCGTCAATTTTTGTCAGCTAAAAGTTAGTATACAAAAAAATCATACAGGATTTGCGATAGGAGAAGGAGGATGATCGATGCTCCACCAGTCCTGCGTCCACTCCCAAACATTGCCGACCATGTTGTACAGGCCAAATTTATTGGGGGGGAAAGAGTCGACAGGCGCCGTCGATAGATAACCGTCTTCCTTTGTATTATTTATTGGAAAATCGCCTTGCCAAACGTTCATCCTGGAAGAAAATATACCAGTGTTTTTAATTTCTTTTACATCCAGAAAAACGTCAGAATAAGCCTTCATGATTATTCGTGGTGTATGTTTCTAGTTCCTTGCCCTAGGAGTGCCCTAGTGGAGGACCTGACAGGCCAGAATGAATCGATTATAAATAATGAAAAATCAAGGCTGATTTAGACCATTTTCTGGATAGAAAGAAATTTAAAAAATCAAATAAAAGGAATTGTACCAGTGCTTGTTTTTTGGGTTCAATTTATTGCCCCAAGGATATAATTTACGTTTCAGCCCTCCTCTACAAGCATATTCCCACTCGGCTTCCGTAGGGAGGCGCTTTCCTGCCCATTTGCAGTATGCGACGGCGTCGTTCCATGAAACATGGACTACTGGATGCAATTCTCTGCCTAAAAATATTAAACTTTTTAAAACGCTTTGTAAAAGCCTAAGATATAGGAATATAGTAAGCATATTGATTTATTCTATATACATTTATTTTTTGTACAGATATGTATATATTTGTTTGATATGAACTAGTGATTTCTTTTTTTTTAGTTAAATTCTCTTGTTTTGAAATTACAGTTCATCCTCTAATTATTAAATTATAATTGGTCGTTTATTCGTTTTCTTGATTTTGGTTGGTCCAATTTCTATTTTTTCCCCCCATCGGTGGATTTGTATGAATTTCTGATCGGCAGGTAATCATCAACCAAAATATCTTGGGGGCATACAACAACCATAAGGCCATAGATTTCAAGTAATCTTATAATCAATTCCAGCTCATCTCCTAATTGTTAAATTTTTAATGGTTGATTTAATCATTCTTTCGTATTGGGCTGGTCGATTTTTCTCAATTTCTGATTGGCTGATAATGAGCCTCCTAAGGATGTTTAAGGAGACAACGAACTCTTAGGGCTAAAAATTAAAAGAAAATAAAAACAATTAACCCCGGGGAATTTATTATTTTATTTTAAACAATGCATTTAATAGCCTGATAAATTAGCGATTTCTTTGGTGTTACTATTTTGGAATGCATATTGTTACTTTTATTCTTACGATTTTTGTATTAAGAGGGTGTGAACAAGTTTGAAATTAAATTCCAGTACATCCCCTAATTGTTAAATTTTACCTGTTTGATTTAATTGTTTTCTCAAATTAAAATGGTCGATTTTTCTTAATTTCTGATTGGCCCATAACTAGCACCCTAAGGTCAACTCCAAGACCAATAATTAAAAGATTCTTCCAACAAATGTTATTTTTTTTGTTAAAAAATTAATTTTCAAAGTTGTGAAAAACTTTGTTTCATTTGACAAGCAGCCGCTGTAAAACCAAAGCGTGTACCTTTTCCCGGACCAAGGCATCTAAATAGTTTGAGGAATTAATTATTTTATGTTAAAAAGTTTATTTAATAGTTTAATAAACCAGTGATTTCTTATTTTTTGTCTGTTATTATTTATAGACATTTGTGTTTCGGAGTATTTTTGTCTGTTGTTACTATTTTTGAATGCATATTGTAAAAATAAAAATGAAATTACGAATTGAAGTGAAATTCCAGTTCATCCCCTAAATGTTAAATTTTTATTGGTTAATTTAAACATTTTCTCGAATTTGATTGGTCCATTTTTGTCAATTTCTTATTGGCCCATAATGAGCACCATAAGGCTACAATTAACCTCAAGGAACTTATTATTTTATGTTAAAAAGTATATTTAATGTTTCATAAACTAGTGAATTCTTTTTTTTTTTGGGGGGGGGGGTTGTGATGATTAAATTAAAAATTAAATTCCAATTAATCCCCTAATTGTTAAATTTTTATTGGTTTATTTGTTTTTTCAAATTTCATTGGTCGATTTTTCTCAATTTCTTATTGGCCCATAATGAGCACCATAAGGCTACAATTAACCTCAAGGAATTTATTATTTTATGTTAAAAAGTATATTTAATGTTTCATAAACTAGTGAATTCTTTTTTGGGGGGGTTTTGTGATAATTAAATTAAAAATTAAATTCCAATTAATCCCCTAATTGTTAAATTTTTATTGGTTTATTTGTTTTTTCAAATTTCATTGGTCGATTTTTCTCAATTTCTGATTGGCTAATAATGAGCAGCAGCACAACGAACCCTTAGGGCTAAAAATTAAAGGAAAATAAAACCATTTTTTCTGATTAATTAATTAATTTGTTTTAAATTACGACCTTCGAGGTTTGAGTCTGGCCCTTCAGGATGTCTCCAGTCAGCCCCTTTAACAGGTAGCCACCAAGGTGCTGCAGCCACCGCTTGGGATATCGTCTCCTTCGTCTTTCTGCTGACGAGGGCCTCGAACACGAAAGAATCTCCGAAAGACTCGGCCTCGGTTTTGTACCCAGTTGCTGCGACGAATGCTGCGAAGTCCTCGTTGCTGACTTCGTGCTTGTCCATCGAGAAAGCCGATACGAACACCTGTCGCTCAGGTGCTTCGCCGTCCCCAGGCAGGACGGGATCGTCAGTGCCCATGGGGAAACGACCTCCTTCCAACCTCTCCATCCTCTCGGTCACCTTCTTCAACACCGTTTGGAGGAAACTTGTCGAATTGCATGTCTTCTCCTGGGTCGAAGAGCCGGCTTTTCGGCTCGTCCTGCACCCGCAGTCGGTCCACACTTCAACAGCCGACAGGACGGAAAGGAAAAACACAAAATAAAACATAGCAGGAAGGGAAAAGAAAGAAGAAATTAAAATTTCCTAACACCAATGAACCGAAACGCCAATTGATTTTGCAAATGATAAAATATTTCGATTAATTATCAACGAAAGTTTAGATCTATAATCGATATATAAACTACTAAAATGTATCGATAGAATCGACAAGATAAAAAATAATCATTTAATTTATAAACCGTCTATTTAAACAAATAACAACTTTTTCATGCCATTTCTACATAAAAACCGCATATTTTTTAACATTAAACGAAATAAAATATACACGTTTAAGAAAGAAAAAACTTTAAATCTTAATAAAAATTACTAAACAAAAATCGAGGCTTGTATCGATTAAATGTATTACAATAATCGATTAATTCTAAACAGGAGTTTCACAGACACTTGTCAATTTCCATTCCGAGCAGTGAATTTTAAGTTTCTTTAATTTTTGTTTCTGTTTTATCCTCTTTCAATTCTTTTACACTTATTTCAGTTATAAACAAGGTATTTTATCTGTTTTCTATCCAGTCTGACAAATTTTAAACATCAATGCATGCATATTATGAAATAAGATGAATATTTTTCAAATACACATATTTTGGTTAATATGAAATTTGCAGGGAATATAATAGGAATATTTTTATTTTATTTTGATGTTTAACAGTGTTTTTGGCATGTAATTTTTTGTCGCATGCTTTCGTTGTTTTAAAGGATTTGGAGTGGCTTAAAAAAATATTAATAATAAAAAAAATAAACGCAGTAGAATGGAAGCAGGTAGTTACAAAAATCATTAAATTGGGATTGTCATTTGTAATGAGTATTGTCCGTTTAAATGATGTACATCGAATCGTTTGTGATTTTGTGAGCCAGTCACCTGATTTGCGTTAAACAGGTCAGGGGCTCCAGGTGAGGCTTCATGGCATACTGAAGCGTATCAACAGCGAGGAGCTTCGCAACAGGGTGACGAGCTGGCAGAGGATACTTGCGAGTGCCTCGTCCAGGTTCAAGGCGTATTCGAACGACCGGAATGGCGTGACGGGCGAGCCGGAGACAGAAGAACCGTACAAAGCCTCCGGCGCACTAGCAATGGTAAACTTTCAGCTGGAACTCTTATACTAAAATCAGACACTTTCGTCAGAAACGCATGCATAATTAAAAAAAAAGAAAATTAAAAAAAATAAAGAATAAATAACTACCAAGCTTTTATGTTTTTCTCCTCTAAACATATAAATATTTAACAAAATACAATTTCTGATCTATGAACCTGTAATTTCGTTCTTTCTGAACATCTTTGGGCTGCTTATCTTCCTTGTTCTGGCTTTTGGCCATTTTATGACAGGCCCAAATGGCAAGAAGAGCCAGAGCAAAATTATCATAAACCATCAAAATAAAAAAAGTCCTATTTTCAATTATTTCTATTAATTGAACTTAAATCATTTACAAATATTTAGTTTCATATTTTTTGTTGTATATTTTAATAATTGCGTTAATTCAAAAAAATAAAATCCTATTTTAAACCATTCTTAGGAAAGCAAAAGTGCACTCTTTACAGACAGAAAAAAGAAAATCCTTACGTTGCACTTTGAAATTGAATTAAAATATAATTAACATATAATTCCTTATTCCATAAAAAAAGGCTATTTTCATTGGATTAATATTTTTAAATTTTTTTATTAATTTATTTTTAAATGCCACTCAACATGACGCACAAGAATGATACATCTACACAGAAAACAAACGCTGAGCCCTGAAGATGTTCTCAATAAAGTCCGAAAGTTGGCAAGTTAAAGAAAACGTTTTCTAAAACCTACGTCATGCCAGACTGCAAATAATCATTTATTTTTAAAGACAACACTCACTTTTTTTATGGCTATTTACAAAACTGCTAGGCAATTTAAAAAAAAAGGCTTATTTTAAACCACTTTTATTATAGCAAAAATTCCCTCTTTGTACACAGAATGAAAGAAAAATCTTATATTGCACTTTGAAATTGAATTAAAAGATAATTCCTTTATTCCATAAAAAAAAGTTATTTTCATTGTATTAATAGTTTTAAATTTTTTATCGGTTTATTTTTAAAAATGTCATGCACTACTTTTTAAGAATATGTTGGGGATAAACCTGTATCGGTTCATAATGAACATTGTAGTGTGTTTATTGAGCATGTTTTGTGTTTTGTTTTTTCTTCTTACAGAACAAAACAGCAAGGAAAAGCAGACCTAATTCATCATAAAGTATAATAATAAAAAAAAAAAAGGGGAAAAAATTAAACCATTTTTAGTGTAGCAATGTGCTCCCTATATGCACTTTTAATTAAATTAAATTATAATTTACGGATGATTGCTTATTAAAGAATAAATATTTTTCATTGTATTAATATTTTTTAAATTTATTTGTTCTTATTTATTTATTTTTAAAGAATACACACTACTTTTTAAGACCTTGCCGGTGATGAATCTGTAATTTGGTTCTTTCCTACCGTCCTGGTCAACCAGCATGTTGACAATTAGAAGGTTTAAAAAATCTACTTAATCCACCAAATTGTGCTGCCCTCCTATCCTGAGAAGTCCTGAATCTACCGCCACGACATTTCTTCATCCAGGGAGAGACTAGAGCCACAATTCACATGACCTCATAAAAAGAAGCGATTAAAGCTTTGTGAGGAACTTCATGCCTGTTGGTGCCGTGATCCTAAAATTTAGAAATTTCTAATAGAAATATCCGATAAAACAGCCTGGGAGAGAGGTATCTTGGTTAAAACCAAATATGTCTGGTGTATTGATGGATCTAAGACCAAGTATAGGCCGAGAGCTGGTAGCTGGGAGTTCAAAACCACTTGGTATTACCAAATAAAAATAATATACTCGGTCAGCCAGACGGACAAAGGGCAACTACCTCATCGGTAGTAATGTCTAGAGGCTGGGTTAGCATCAAGGCCATATCAGACATTGAAAAAAAAATCCCTTATTTAGCTACCAGTGCATAAATTAGCCAAGGCATGTTTGATGAAGACTAAGCCCGGGACCCTTTTGACGCATACCAAGACAAAAATGTAGATCCATCAGAAGGTTAAAAAAAAAGTCTTCTGCCAGAACTATTAAACCTAGGATGTGTTAGGACGTTGGAGGTATTTGTGTAGGCTCAGTGTAGTGGAAATAAACCTGCGCGCATGCTAGGAAGAAGAAGAAAGATCAGAACATTTTGAATGAACATGCAGCTGAGGTTTTTACTCCTGGGAGAAGAAAATCCACTTAAAGGCCACAGAAGTCACAGGGAAACCTTATAAAAGAGACTTTTCATTAAAAAAAAAAAAAAAAAAAAAAAAAATCATACTGCCTACACAGAATTAGGTGGAATGCTGAAACGCCAATACAAAGAAGATAAGCAGAACAGGATGTTTGGAAATGACCAAGTTAAAAATTAAAAAAGAAAGAAAAAAAGCCTAGTGTAAATGCTAAACACAACCTTAAAAAGTAAGTATATCGTGAAAAAATTATTAATGTAATAAAACTAACTGAATAAGTTAATAAGTAAACTTAACAGAAAAAAATTACATTACACAATAAAAGCACTTAAATCCTTTGATATAAAACTAAGAGTGCCACACAAAATAAAATGACACAGCTAACAAAAGCAAAGTATTAGTCTGAACTCATTATTTACTTTGGTCCATGATAATTCGATTGATCAGTGAAAAGTGTGGGGGGGGTCGAAATATGAAATTTCTCCACTTGAGTTGGCATTGTGAAAGCATCCGTAATTAATTTTCTGTTGGTTACTCAACCATCCTTAATTACATTTAGCCGATTTGTAAGCTTTTCTAATTTCAATTCAATTTTTTTGGTGCAACATAAATTGAACGGTTCTCATACTCGCCACTTGATTGTAAATTTAACGGTCAGAATTAACCGCGGGAAATTTCTCTTTTGTAAAAAAATTTACGTAGAGAGAGGAGGATTAGGATGATTATGTTTGGTATAACAGGTACATAAGATCAAATAGCATTATTTAAAAAGTTAAAAATTTATTGACCTATTAATTTTTTTTTATTTGCTACCAATTCTACTGGAGTTGTTTATTAAAAATGTTACCTTTTAACATAAATAAATTTGACGGTCAGTGTAAATAATTTATGTGTGTATTAATGTGTAATTAAAATTTACATAGTTCTTTTGAATATTTATAAATTGACCAATGGATAAATTCTTCATTAAAAAAATTTAAATTCGAAAATATTCAGTTTATACATCTTAGAAGTGCAATTAATCGAAAAGAAATATTTCAACCTTGAATGGTGTCCCCCTTAAAAAAAGTGAATGTTTTGGCCAGCTCGTCCTTGACCCAAACGAGTTAATGAACCAGTGCGTTATCAGCGACCCAGTTTGCACATAGGTGTGTGAGTGGATGCAAAGGTGTTTGCCAGATGGGATCATATTGACTGCATCGTGCCTTGGGGAGAAGATGAAAGTGTTTAGGATAAGTAGGCCAGGCTCACAAGATGTTTCACTCTCTACAGAGGCACCGACAGGCCACATGTTCCCTCCTTGTGCTTAATCGGCACCGGGAAGTTTTGTTCTTTAGCACTCCTGATGGATATTTGGTTGTTCATTCTAGTAAAATCAAACTGTAATTATTATATCAATCATTATCCGTTTTTTTAAATATATGCTAAATACTTTTAAAACATTGCCTTCTCATTTGAACTAATTTTCTTGGATTTTTTAAAACCTGAACCTGATAATGCTTCAAAATGTAAACAAAGTCTGAAGTTTAGACAAAAATTTTAAAAAAAGTTAGACTACTGTTGATATCAAAATGAATTGAAATGAGGTATAAAATAAATATGTACCCATTCAAAGTCTAAATGAAAATTGCATCTTTTGCTAAAATATTTCCTTCAAATTCTATCTTAGTTTTTCTCTTTTGGCTCGTCTTCCGTTTCCATTTTTTTTTCTTTTTCTCCTATCTCCCTAAGTTGTTGGATATGACTGGTCAATGTTGAGTTTAAACAGTCGCCATTCATTCTTCTTTGTGTGGCTTATCTTTGTTCTTTGCTTCTCTTTTTCTTCCTCTGACAGCTTTCCATCAGTCTGTCTTGCTGACATGCTCTTCCTCTCCTTCTTCACCCCACACATCTCTCTCTCTCTCTCTCTCTCTCTCTCTCTCTCATGCACACACACACACACATACATGCACACACATACACATTTTCTATTGTTTAGCTTATTTTTCTTTGCTTCTTGTTTTTCTTCCTTTGCTTGCTATCATTCACCTTGCCCAATTGCTCTTCCTCTCTCTCATTTTCTCATCTTCTTCTCTTTATTTCTCTTTCGCTCGTCTCTCTCTTTTTCTAATCATTCTTCCCAGCTTCTCTTTTTTCTTCTATCGTTTTGGAATGCTCAAACGTTCTTTCTCTACCTACTTTTCTATATTCCCGTCTATGTACCTATCTATCTATGCCCATTTATATTTATGTATCCATCTACCATCCTAACTCGCCTAAATTTTTATCTGTTATCATTCTGTTCTTTTTCCTTTTAAATCTTTGTCTGCTCTTTGTTGTTCAAATACCCTCCCGTCCTGTGTCAATGTCATTTTATTGCTTTCCCCACACCTGATTTTATTTGTACATCCAAATTCACAATACATTTATTATGCTCAAATCATAGTTGTTGTTTTTTCTGTAAAATGTATTTTTTAAAATATTTTTCTATTCAACCGTAGTAATTTATTTTGTAGAAATTTTTTGTTTTTTGTTTCAACCTTAATAACAGCAGTTTTATAAATTCAACGTGTATTATAAATTTTTTCAAACACGTTTGGACCTATTTCATCATATTAATTTATGATTAATTAATGCGAATAAAACTGGTGTTATTTATGCCCCGGCTGATATGGAATTATGACTTTAAAAGGCCAATTGTGTCGCCTAATGGTCATATAATGCGATGTTTTTTTAGGATCTATTGATTTTTAAATCAAATAAGGCAAGCGTTTAATTTAGTTTAACAGTTTAAAATATTTTTAGTGTTACCTTATGCTGACTGTGCACAACATGATATTTGCATTTTTAATTTTTTATTTTTAATAGGAGGAAGAGGCGACGGCAGAACTGAAACTCCTCACCCCTGTGGAGGAGAATCCTCCACGGACTAAATCACCTGTTCAGCAATGGGTCGACGCAATTCCTGTTAATGAAACACCTAGGTGACTTGATTAACATTTTTTTTTGTTTTTGTATTTGCATACACTAATTGAATTTTTAAAAGGTTGATTAGCACTATTGTCTTCTAAGTTTTGTTTAAAATTAGGAGGTAAAAGATGTAACTTATTTGCTACGATAAGATACAAGGTTTATTGCTTACTTTTGATAATAGCTGCTTGTTTAGTGTAAAACCAAAGAGCAAACTTTTTTCTTTTATTTTTAAATTTATATCTATAATGTTTGAAGTTTTGAAAAAAAAACATTGATGATAGTGATTGCTTTTCAAAATGTGTAACTGAAGAAATGTCAAATGAAGGCGAAAAGAATGAGCGGTTTTATTTCCAGGAGGGAAGAAGAAATGCCACCGATTAATGAGGATGATGTGAATGACGTGGAAGTCGAAAGTCTTACTCTAGGAGCTGAAGGTAGTTTTATTTTAACACAATATTATTATTTTAGTAGTTGGAAATAATAACTTTTTGTAATTATTAGTTTATTTATTAAGCAAAACTTCAAAATTAATGCAATTTTACTATTTCATCTGGTCAATGTTATCTTTGTTTATCTTGCGTTGTAATTTTATTAAGATTGTAATTTAAAGAAAGTTAGTCAGGCCGTAGGGTTAAGCTAAAAAATATACTTTTATTACATTTTAGAAAAATCAAGTAATTTATATATTGTTTTTAGCTCCTGGTGTGTCATGTCCTAGGCCGTACCCTTCATTTCATGTTACAAAGTGAGTCCAAAGATAAATGAGAGGAATTTGTTTTAGTTTTTAATTAATCGTTTGCCAGTGCGTGCGGAGGAAGCGATGCAGGGAGCCATTGTTCGAGTATGGAATCCCTCCTTGAGGCTCGTAAGCCGGATCCGGAGGAGCTGCTCTTCGAGCTCGGCTTCGGTGGTTCCGAAGAGCCCAACATGATTTCCAGGTTTGTATAATTTTTTTTTTTTTTTTATTTTGATCGCCTCCAACTAACAGAGTTTTTTTTTTCAGGATCCCATCGAGGTTTTTACAGCCGTCAAAGCTCAAAGGCATCTCGATTGACGATTTTCTCAAGCATCAGCAGCTGATGATGCACACGTTTCAATCCGGTTCGAGCGGCTACAGAGGACTCACAGGTAACACTTTCCAATGATAAAACAATCAAAAGTCTTGAAAAAAAATCACAATTGGTTAATTTATATTGAACTTTTTATTTTGTGCATACCAGGAAATCAAACATTCACATCTTGTCACAATACGTAAGTTAAGATTTAAAAATAAAACTTGTTTGGTTCTTATTTTTTTTTCTCTTGTTTTTACTACGACTGTATTGATTGGAAAATTTGCCTGGTATTTTTTTTTTTTTTGCATGCATGTATTTCTTTTACTATTCTTATATTATTTGAAATTCCTTTTCACAAGTGCAAGTATCCCCCAGTGTTTTCTGCCCTTCCATGACCATAGTTTGCATTTACAATGGTTAATATTGAAAATTTGACTTAAAAGGAAGTGAAAAATATTAGATTGCTTTTTGTTGGATCTTTAAAAAAAATTGCTTAGTCTTTAAAAAAATTACTGCTTTTATATTGCTTAACTTTTCTCGTAGTTACTTAAGTATGGCGTAATTTTTTTCTTTGTTTGTTTATAATAAAGTATTTCATAATTTTTTTTTAATTATATTTAAACCAGTTTTTTTATTGTTAATAATTAAAATTTAAGTGGATTGGATTATAATCTATGAGTAATAAATTATCGATACAGTAGAATATTGGGCTGTAAAATAAGTCCGCATCGCTTTTAAATAATTCAATTTTTATCCGTGCTGTGTTGTGAATCAATATTTATTTTAATCGATATTTATGCATTGTTGTTTACCCTTTCTGAAATGGGTCAATGTATTATTTTTTCAGTTTTGTTCATCATCTCGTATTTTTATAAGGTGTTTTGTTAATTTAAATGTGTAGAGATTAGTGACGGTCAGCCGATAATTATTCAGGTATCGTGAGATCACACCAGACCGCATCTAACGATATCTGAATAGTTAATTTAAATAATGTGAAGAAGTTAGAACAACGTACAGTGTCTACAATGATGAAGCTGTGAAAGTAAGCACTTGTAAGTGATTTGCATGGTTCAGAAGCGGAAATTTGAAATAGAAAAAGCCATCTGATCTGGTCGTCCTTCAACTGATTGATTGGATTGATCATGACCAAATTCATGCTTTTGTCAAAATACATACTCAATGACATGAGACATCGGAGGTACACACAAAAAGACCGATTTTTAAAAGATTGATAACTTGGGATGAAAAGTTCAGAGAGGAAAAACCTGAGATTAAATGCACCGATCCACAGTTAACCACTCCAAAAGCTGTATTTGGTGGAATAGAAGGGGTTGTTTTATTACGAAGCATCTTCCACCCAAATCAATTGGAGCGGTTAGTCAGCAATTGACCAAAAACGACCTAATCGCTAATTATTTTCTATCAGGATAATGCTCATGCATTGTGTTCGCCTTTATTGTATTTAAGTACCTTATATTTTCATTGAATTTATCATTTAAAAAAAGGACTTGTTTTACAGCCTGACTAAAGCTATTTTACCTGCGAATCTATCCATGCCAATTGGGAAAAAATTAAATTGAATTTTGAAAATGTGCAAAGTTGAATGATATTTTTATCTTTTATCTAAAAGGCCCGTCTCACGCCATGCCTTCGGGCATCGTTGGGAAGATTATGGATCGGTTGCGGGAAGCCGAAGCGGAGCGTCAACACCACATTCAGCAGCAGCAACAATACCAGCAGCAGTTCCAACAGCACCAGTTTGCAGGTCAGCAGGTGGGCTATAGCTCCAAGCTCGCTCGTTTGGCCCACAACCTCATCCAGAAAATAAAGTACGTCCCGTTAACAACAAACCTGCTGAAATATTTATAATTTTTCTTTAACTTTTGATTAAAGGTGCGTGAAAGAAGTGAGCGTTCTAAGCCCAGAGAACCGGAATTGGTACGAAAGCCAGGGAGACAAGTCTCCAGAACCGTCGAACAAAAGAATCATAATAGGCCAGCAGTCTTTCACATTTTCAAAGGACGGCAGCCTCATCGAATCGTCAAACATGGAAAAGTCAGTCGTAAGCTATTTCCCTTGGCATCATCACTAACAGAATTATTCACAGAACGGGAAGCAGTTCGGAATGTGCTAGCAGGACAGAAAGTGAGCAAGGGCAGGAGGTTGGCAAGGGTGAAAGTGAAGGAAAAAGTGATAAAGGGACCAAATGCGATGATCAGCCTTCTACCCACACACAAAGCTCCTCGAATTTAAATTCATTTGAAATTGTGAGTCTTAAAATTGTTATCTGTAAAAAAAAAAAAAAAAAAAAAAACATAAATTATACATATTTATTTAAAGGAACAGCTTCAAGCAGAATATAAAAGTCTCAGTGGATTGGTAACAGAATTGAGTGTATGTTAAAAAATTTATTTATGAAGAGAAATTTCTGAAATTTTTATTACAATAGCTAACTAGAAAATTTTCATATTTCAGGACTATTCTACAAAAATTGGATCTGAAGAAGAGTTTGTCAACATGTCACATGATGAGGTAATTAAAAAAAATAAAAAAAACTTAAATAAAAATAATTTTTTTTTTTTGTAAATTTATAGAGGAAACAATTGCAAGTCGGTGTAATCGAAGCAGCTCTTAACACGTACCAAAAACGTCTCAGGGAACTTGATTTTAGATCGCATTTCAGAGGTCTGCTCAATGGCCAGTTGAACAAAGTCACGGATCTTTTAGATGCAAACTCTTCACCGAGTGTCACCACGATAATCAAAGAGGTAATTTTGAACACAGCCAAAATTTACGCCTGCAATGTGAAAATTTCTGTACGTGTACATTTATAAATATATTCAAGATGACGTGCCTTCTGAGACACCAGGAAAATTTAAAACAAGAGCTGACCGTACACAAGGATCCGAACTTGCTCAATTACGATGAGCCGATGTCTTGACGCTCGGTCTAAACGTAGACGGCTGTTCATTTCGAGGATTCAGGGTAGACAAGTCTGAAATGACTTTAAATACAAAAGAAATCAGGGAACCAGGGTTTTCGAGCATTTCAACAGGGTCGTAATCTCTACGGGAGATTTTCGTTGATTGTTTTGAATTTTTTTTCAGTTTTTCAAAACAGAAAGCTCGGTGATAAGGAGAAAGAACTGACTTCGATCATGCACTGTATTTTAATGATATTTTTAGTAGTCTCAAAGATGTATTTAAAAAAATATATATGTATTTAAAAATTAAAAAAAAAAGAAGCTTTAAATGTCTATTTTTAACTCTTAAGGGAAATTTTTTGGTCTAAATTCTGTGATGGACAAAATCAAACACTATAAGAAGTAGAATTGGGAAAAGGGTCTTTTAATTTTATTTTATAATTATTTAAAAAAAGAACGTTATACATTATTATATTAAAAATTAATTTATAATTTATAAAAAGTTAAGCCTTGTTACAAAAATATATCGATATACTTTTAAAAAACCTAAAAGATGCGGGTATTTAATCAAAATCAAAATTCAAATTTTAACCCAATGCTACTTCTTTACCGTATTTCTATTTTCTAAGTGTTAGTTTTATTATCTATTGTACATACATAAACTTTAAAAAAGGCCTAAAGGTCGTGTTGTCTTTGTACCGCAGGTGGACGACGTCTACAACTCACATTCGTAATACTTAATCATTTATGTGATACGTAGCCTATTCTTGCCCTCGAACATTTCCCAAAGTTTGTCCTAATGAGGACTTTTCAATTGGGTTTGTTAAATAACGAGTTTGTAATAATAATAATAAAAAAAAAAAGCTCAGTGTATTGTTTAGTTTATAAGGTTGTTTTATTGTTTTTAATTATTATTAAATATATAACTGTTGTATTTTGAAATTGTAAATGTAATTTTGAGGTTCAAAACCTGAGGAAAAAGAGTATAAATAAAATTGTTGATTTCTTTTTGTGGTTTTTAATTTATTTAATTCATTTTACTTTTGGCTTGTTATGTTTAGACAGAAATTATACGTGTTGAGAAAAAGCTTAGAAAGGAAGAAAGTGTAGAAGCGGGAAGATAAATGAAGGACAAACTTTTGTGGCAACTTTTGAACTGTTGTCAATCAGAAAATAAGAAATGAAGATCACAGAAGCAGAGAGACAATCAGTAAAAGCCCGATAGGCTGACTGATTGTTTTAAACCACCAAATTGTTGGTCAAAAAAATTCATTGAACCACAGTCAAAATTTATGAAGATGAACAAGCAGGGAAAAAAATTTGAAGTATTATTTTTGAACCGTAGTCTATCAAAAATATCAAAAAACCTCGCAGAACCTGAGATCGCTGTTTCAGGTCAAATTAATAGCTTACTGATGGTTTTGGGCTGCTGTTGCGAAGGTAAACCGGTTGGTTGATTAGAAAATAGCAAACAGGTCAAAAATGAATGTAAACGAGCATGGCTAATTGGTTTCAAAGATTATTAGTGGCGGTAACAGTTTAGGTGTTTACTCGGGTTCATCACTGTAAGCCAAAGGTCCCAGGGTCAAGAAGAGGAGAAAACCGAGAGGTTCAATACTGGTCAAACGATCATAGTATTGGATGGTAGTTGGTTAGAAACTAGCGATACGGTCTAATTGTGAGAATATGAAGAACCCGAGGCAGTCAGTCAATGTCAAATTGCCTTAGTGGTTGTTTTAACCAGTTTGTCAGAAAATATCAAGTTAAGTTGGTTGTAAACTATCCACCAGGTCTAAGAGGAAGAATATGCAGGACCTATCAGAACGTCAAAATGTCGTAGTGGTCGTTTGGAGCAGTTGGTCAGAAAATATGGGATTATGGCCATATAGAGAGAAAAGGAGAAAATCGAGATGTTCAATACTGTTCAAGCCATCTTAGTTGATATTTCAGTTGGAAACTATCCATAAAGTCTAAGTGGAAGAATATGCAGGACTTGTTTGTTTTGTGCAGTTTGTCAAAAAAAAAAGGGAGTTCAATCAGATATGAACCCTCAAGTCAAATATCGAGTGAAGATATTCACTAAAGGCCAAACTGTAGTAAAAAGAAATAATATTTTGACCCATTAGTGCAGGCGGTTTCCACATTATTATCGAGGCATCAAATAGGTTTATAAATGAATCTATGTTGTATGCTTCAGAGGACCCAATCTAATCGAATCGCAAATTTTGATTATCTTTTTCATTCCCCTAGTGATACCTTATAGGAGGTCGATAGTTTTAAACCAAAGTTGGCCAGAAAGCGCAAAAAAGGAACATGTAGAATTAGATTTGATAAATAATATTATATCAATAAGATTTTTTTTTTTTTTTTAATGGTGGTACCAGAGACATTATTTAAGCGGAAATATTTTTTTTTGCGTACTGTTTATGTGAAGGGTAAAGCAAAGATAGTTTTCTGTCAAACTGAATTGAAGATTTGTTAAATTTTGCGCCCGGGTAGACAATCATCTTCAAAAGTTTATGTTTTAAACATTTTTATTTTGTTTCGTTTCGATTTTAATTTGAAACGTAAATCTCATATTTTAAACTGGCTGTTTTTTAACGGTATGTTAAGCAATGTTTGACTTCGTGATGGGACATGACTTTGCGTCGTTATTGATCACTAAAATCGAGGTCTGACTTATCGGCAAATGGAGAACAATTTAAACAAGAGCTTGTTTACGGCGTTAATGCATTCGGGCAGTTTGACAGATATTTTTCCTCTGGTGCACTTCAAATAAAAATAAAGAACTTTCTTTCCAACAAATACAAAGTTCGTCAGTGCAAAACACATTCGTTTTATCGTTTATTAATTAAAAAAAAAAATTGCAGAACGTAAACAACTCTTTAATTGGTATGTTCAGAGGCTCAGAACGCGGAAGTTTTTTTTTTTTAATCAACCGGTTTTAAATTGAACAATTTTTTTTATCAATTCACGCCCAAGTGTTCAGTGGTGGCGGCGTAATGAGAAAAAATGTACTTCGATTCATTATCTGGATTATAATCGCCACCACGACACCGTCCTTGGGCTTCTATTGTCCGGGACTCTTTTATAGACGTGTGACAAATTGTAAACGGCCAATCTCACATGCAACGTCCACCGGGCACGCGTTTGAAAATGCCAAGGGGATGAAAAAGTTGAAATCTGCATGATTCAATCAGGGCCTGAAGGATACACACGGGGGCTCGGGTAAAGCTTTGGGGTCTGGTAAAAAGCCTTAAGCTTAACGAGGATGTTGAGATGGACCATAGACCAATACTGGTCGCGGTGCGCAAGTCGTAAAGAGGCCAGCTCCTATATAATCTATCTATGATTCAATTAAACGGGAGACTTTGAAGCGTATAATAATAGATTCATTAATAAAAATATTTGATGTTTCAATAAAAACGTGGAAACATGCCTAGACCAAAATATTTATAGCAGTCCGGTGAAAAACCGATGCTAAGCGCACTTCGCATGAGGTGTGAAATAATGAAAATAAAAAAGACCATCCCTAAAAAAGTCTCAGTGTAGTACAATAAACAATTATTATTTGTCCTCTTTGGGTATAGAAAGCTAGTCATCACCCAAAGTACCGATCATCCATTCAGAATCCATATAAACTGCCTAAATCTGGAAAGACTTAATTTTCACCTAAAGACCAGTGTGTCTCAGTGTGCAAACCGAGAAGTTGAACGCTGGCATCGTACTTTATTTAAAGGCAGCACATACGGCTCACCTATCATCATCTCGTTGGCATGAGCAATTGCCCATAGTTCTGCTAGGTTTGAGTGCTGCCGTTTGTCCATTTTCCGTTTGTCTTTACTTTGATATTTTCAAATCATCTGGGGTTCAAAACTATGTACCTTTTTTAACATTCAACGTATTCCAATTTTTTGAGATCTTAGTTATACATTTTCTAACCATGTATACTTTAGCAGAGATCACACCTAGTAGTACAATTTTTTCAAATTCTTTATTCAAAGTATAACTATCTGGTGTGGGGAGGGCACCAGGCCTAATTTGTAGTTGATGTCAAACGCCATGACCAGCATAGAACATTGGTACAACCGGGTACAATAAAGCACAATAATCCAGAAGACTGTGTCTAGGGAGCACAGATTCCTCTTCCCAGTATCCATTAACAACATCCATCGGTCTGACCAGTACTTTATAGAAAAAAGTCTGTTTACTGGGCACAGTTTAGCACTGTAAGGCAGCTTTGCCTTTATTCACCCTCTCCGTTCCATGGGCGATATTAGCCTACTGTCAAGTAGCCCGAGGTACTTAACAGTAGCAGACCAAGGCGTCTGGCCTCCGAATTCGGCTTGCGGAAAATAAGCTCCGGTTTTGTAAGATTTATTCTAATCTTCAATTTGTCACAGAACATGACCTTTGTAAATCAACTGGCTATTGTATCCACTCTCCAGGGCGAATTGTAGATTGCAATGTCATCGGCGTACAAGGCCAGTTTGCGATCCTTAGGTCTTGGCATTCTATTAAGAAGTAAAATAACGGGCCATTTTACTGATCCGAGAGTGATACGAGAAGATGCGACACAACTTTGAGAGAGGATTTTTTTTATGAGAGATTCGAAATTTCGAATATGATTGAATGATTTTTATGAGGTATAGGGGTAAACTGTAGTCTAAGCAGGCTAATCGACCTGTTTTGACCACAGAGTAATTTGGCAGGCTTCAAATCAGAGAACACTAGAATTTTTACACCGAGTGGGAAAATAACCAAGTATGAGACATTGTTGACCAGATTAGTGAGGAATACTACGACTTTTGTTGATAAATTCTTTAGCAAAATGTTTTGGGTATTGGCTAGGCCTTGTGATTTCTTCTTTTTTCTTGAATTTTCTTTAGGAGTAGTGAGGCAACAGTCAGAAGTGTGATAATGACAGTTTTTGAGGAGACTTCCCTGTTGTTCTTTTTGTGACATTTTGTCTGTAAACCTGTACCATGCAGTTGGCCATGAGATTTGTATTTATCAGTGTTTTTACGTAATGTCGCAAAAAAAAACAAAAACAAAAAAAAACGGCCATGTTTCGCTCGCGCCAAAATTCCTGTTTAATCTCTCTCAAAGGGCAAACGTTTCAAATTTAAAGCGTGCAAAGTAAAGATGCAACAACATCAAAGCAAATATTTCATAAAGATTAAATGTGCCAATGTAACAATGCAAACAGTAAAGTCTACTGTTAATTAATTTTTAAACATACCTATTATGACAATTGGGTGTTATTTTTAAGTGTCGCAATGAAGCAATTATAATTATCTAATAAACTAGTCACACACACCTCAAACAAACATAAATAAAATAAAAAGAATCGATGCGTGTGAAAAATTCAGAGGGCGTTTTGACAATGTCTCGGAACATTTACATGAATCATGGTATGATTTATCTCTTTTTCTGTGTTAATTATAGAAGATAAAGGTTAAAGAGATAAATGAAGACGGTACAATAAATTTATGACTCTTAGAGGTAGGAAAGGAAGATGGATGAGCTTCTCTTCAGTCTTGAAGTGTTGAAAGTCGGCTGAGGCGAGGCCCGGTGTATCCTTTTGAGACACATTATAAAACGAAAAGCAGGAATGGAAAACTATAGTAATTAATAAATACTATTGTATATTACAGAATAACAAATATATTAAGTAGCTATGATATCGATTTTGTTTGAAAATAAAATAGGAAAGAAGAAAATGGTGTAACATTATTTACAATCCATAAGGCACTATCATCTTAAAATATCACGTTTCCAACTTTGGAGGATAACAGGGATATCCTTGACACTGGGCTCATCTCTGATACACTATGCTTTCGGCATTTCTTTTGAAATGTACTCGATCAGTTTTGTGATCCACATTTTGATCTGGTTTTCGTTTTTCTTCCCGTGTTCCAGGACTTCCTCGTGGTTGGGCATTTCGTTGGTCACGTAGTCGCAGACGCATGCGTTCGTTATGAGACTGAAGGCGAAGACGACTATGCCGCAGTGGTGAGCAGTTATCACCTCGCCGACGGTGCTCATACCTGGAAATTATTTGTTTAAAAAAAATCAATTCCGCTGGGAAAACGGTATCTTACCGACAGCATCGACACCGAGTTGTCTCAGTAGTCTTATTTCCGCGACGGTTTCGAAATTTGGGCCGCCGACTAGGGCGTAGACACCCTCGTGGACGTTGTTCATCCCAAGCTCGGCGGCGGCCTTCTTCGCCATACTCCTTATCTCGGCCGAGTATGCCTTATTCAAAGCTACGAACCGTGGGCCCCACCTAATTTATATACGAAGCACATAAAACAATTAAGTACAGACTAAATTATCACTAGAGCTTGTAAAATTTAAATAAAAACTATGATTTATATGCGTGAATATCCCAAAGCATAATAATTACCAATATTTTTGTACAAAAGGAATTGGATGTTAAATCAATATCTATACTCAAGTTTATCGTTTCATCAATAGTAAATAAAATTTCTCAAAGTTTGAATTATGACATCGGTGAGTGAAAGCTCAAAGCGGCTGATGAGGCTCGTCCACCAATCCAAGTTTAGAAGTTTTAAACTATGGAAAAGGATGTAAGAGGCACAAAAAAATTGGTTATAGACTAATTTATAAATAGAGCTTGTTTACTTTAAATAAAAGTAATGAATAATAGGTTATATTTCGTTTATACTGTCAAGGCATAACAATTATCAATGTTTTTGTAAAAAGTAAATCCGGTATGTAAATATTTTTGTAAGTTTATCCTTTAACTGATAGCCAATGAGATTTCATAAGTTTTGAATGATGATATTGGTAAGTAAAAATTAAAAGCAGTTTTTGGTTTAGTGATACCCCATAAAAGTTTTATACGTTTTACACCATATGTTAAAGTACGTAAGAAGCACATAAGATAATTAGTTGCAGATTAAATTATTAATAGAGCTTGTGTCTGGATATATAAAGAAAATTAGGACAAATAATCTCTTTATGCTTAATGATTTCTGTAGAATATCTGTAAACAAAACATGATCAATCCTTGACAAATTGAAAAGAAGCTTCAAGATTAACACTTAAAATTCAGAGACTAGACATATTTTGTTTAACAACAAAGTGCACACAATTTCGAACATGTAATTTAAATTGTTCCGTCACCTTTCGTCGTTGGTTCCTCTGAGCGGGTTAACACCCCCGAAACCCAGGAAATTAACATGGTCCTTCATGAGCATGATATCACCTGGGCTGTAATTTGCGTTGACACCCCCTGCGGCATTGCTCATGATTATGTGAGTCACGCCGCACATTTTCATCACCCTCACTGGCAAAGCACACTTAAAAAGAAGGAAAAACTTGTTAGATTGTTATTTATTTTAATTTTTATAAAAGGCTCAAATTGAGGATTAACGAGAAATATGTTTATTAAAGTTTTTGCCCTAGCATGACGTTTCAACAGACTTAAAAATACACCTTACTACTTAATCTTAAAAAAATGTTTGATTCAGACTCCCAAAATTTCATTCGTTACGTAACAGAATCCCAACCCTTTCATAAAAACAGTCCCGTGACGTTTGTGATTCAGAAAAATATGTTTTGACAAGCGAACCCCGATAAAAAGATACTGCGTTATCGACGATTACGGTTCTGACCTTTTTTTTTTCTTTTTTCCCCCCTTCCCAAATGGAAAGTTACTCAGGCTCATGATGATCGCCGGTCGTAATTACAGATAATTACGCCTACACCAATTAAAAAGTTTTACAATTAGGAAGGTAAGTGATATAATTTTTATGAACAATTTTTGCCTCCTGATAACCTTTTGAATATTTAAGCCGACTGAGAAATTATCAGGAACCATAACATTTCAAGTGTTTTATTCCAAGCTATCGACTGTAAATACGGACAACAAAATACAAAAATATAATTATTTTTTATAACCCATTATTAAAATATTAATGATCCTTATATCACTTAAACCTGTAAATTAATGTCTAAATGTATCAAATTAATTGCGTAAATCGCAGAAAAAAAACGCGATTAAACTGATCTTTAGATATCAATACATTTTCTTTTACTGTTAAATTATTTAAAAAAAAACTGATCAGGCGAGTTTCTTGATAATTTTCAGTAAAAACTTCAACTAGATGAAATTTCTATTTTGGGCAACGGAAAGGCAGACGGATATGCTTGGACAACTTCCTCTGCTAAGTAGAACCGATTGATTTCATAACCAGGGGATAAATTTTTACTTTTTTTTTTCAAAAGAAAAATGCTATTTAAGCCTAAAAATAAGAAGCATATAAGATCATTGGTCAATGACTTCGATATCAATAGAGCTTGGAAGCTTTATATAAGACAATGCTTTGTATAAGATTACCGTTAAGTCAAAGCTCACAGCAGTTGATGGTTTAGTTGTCTATCCGTTAAAGTACAGTCATTTTAAACTATACCTAAGATTATAAAAGAAGCACCAAGAAGGTTCAACAGAGTTTGTGAATCTCAAATAAAAACCTTAATTTATACGTAATATTAAATTTTACACATTTTTACATGTGAGTTATAATAATTAATTTTGTTTGAAAAAAATTGATAACAGGCATGTAAATGTTTATAATATTATGATTTCATTAATGGTCAATGAAATTTCATATGTTTGATCATGACATGAATTATGAATTTTGACAATGTCGGTACGCAATTTGTAGTTAGACGTTTTAACCTGAACGTGGAAATATATATGAAGCACACAAGGTAATTGTTTTCAGACTAAATTATCAATAGAGCTTTTAGTCCTAAAATAAAAATCTCGACTAGCTACATTTCATTTATAACACATAAAACATAATAATTATTCATACGTCGATATATAATGAGAACAGTTAAGTAAATATTCATAAGATTATGATTAAGTTAATAGCCAGTGAAATTTCGTCAGTGTTGAATTATGGACATCGGTAAGTAAAGTCTCAAAGCAGTTGATGACTTAACAGTATAACATTTCTGATTAAGACGTTTTAGTCTACATGTAGAAATATGTAAGAAGCACATAAGATAATTATTTTCAGACTAAATTATCAATACAGCTTGTAAGCGTAAAATAAAAATCATGCTTTATACGTTGCTATACATTTTTAACGTAAGGTTTAATAATTATCAATATTTTGGTAAAAAATGATAAAAGGTACGTAAATATTTATAAGTTTATGATTTAAACAATAGCCATTTAGATTTATTAAGTTTTGAATTATGACTTCGGTAAGTGAAGGCTCAAAGCAGTTGGTGGATTATTGGTCTATCCGTCAAAATTGTGAATTTTTAAACTAAATGTTAAAGCTTGTAAGAAGCACATAAGATAATTACTGTCAGACTAAATCATCAATAGAGCTTGTAAAACTATATTAAAAATAATAATGTGTAGGTTACTATAGGTTAATAAATGACACTCATTATTTTTTTATAAAAAATAATAACAGACATGTAACCTGTTATCAATTATGGTTATATAAGATTATGATTTAGTTAATAGCCCAGGAAATTTCTTAAGTATTGAAATTTGAGATCGTTAAAGGAAAGCTCACAGCAGTTAACGTCTTAACGGTCAACATGTTTTGTTAGGAAGTTTTAAAATACAAGCAAAAGTGTTTGAGAAGAACGTAAGAAAATTGGTGTCTGATTTCATTATTAAAACTGCTTGTACACTTCAAATAATAAAGAGGTTGTATGCATATAGAAACTATAGATTTACGTACATATACATGCATTCTAACTCTCAATGTTTCTACTTAGATTATAAACAATACATAAATTTAGCAAATGTTCACTGACATTTCTTAAGTTTTGAATTTGGTTATTATTAAGTTCAAACACACAGCAGATGATAGCTTACTGTTCCACCTTTCAAAGTTTGGACACTTTCAACTATATACAAAGGTGTATAAGAAGGGCATAAGATAACTGGTTAAAATCTATTTGTTCAATAGAGCTTGTAAACTTTAAATAAAATTGTTTTATGTGGTGCTTTACTTCTCGACGTATGCTGTATTGTGATTTTAACAACTGTTTCTACAGATATATATGTAAAGCACAATATTAAAACATTTCCTTTCTTTACTTCTACATCTGTTTAAACAATTTTTTTACAACGGTTTGTCGCTTTCATAAAACAAAAAGTTAAGGTTTTTTTCATGCGTAATTATTTGCAACCGAATCGCTTTTTCTTGAATCATTTACCGCCTGGCTCGTCATTGGAATTAGGTAGGCCGATAGTGGATTAAAAGGCGGCTAATCAATTTTAATCTCTTCGCCATGAAGTGACAGTGGTTAGTTTAGCAGAAAAAAAAAAAAAAAACTATCGGCCGGTTTCAGCAAAACGATAACCCGAGGATAATGTTGATTAACGCTATCTTATTAATAATCGAATCGTATTAAAAAAATTATAGGATAAGAAGACTGTATAAGAAGTTTAACCTGGTTAGTATGAACTATTCCAAAAACTCTATTGAAGGTATCTGATTTTTTTTATAATTTATACTCTTGCGATTTTATTTATTTATTTTTTTTTATAAATCGCCAAGCATGAGTTATGTTAATGTTGGATTGTTAGCAATTTTAACATGAAGTCTGCCTAGTAAGAGTTGTTAATCTAATATTTACATTTTTTTCAGACTCACCCTTGTAAGGGAGTAGCCCTCGTAATAATGGACTCGTCCCTGCATGCACATGATCGGCACTGATCCTATAAAGCCGAAGATAAGTTTTCCGGCATGGCCGTGGACCGTCGACTTAGGAAAGTTGGGAATTGTCTCGTACGGGAATTCGTTCGTGTTCTGAAGAAGGTGAGCGACGGCGCCTGTAAAAACGCGATTCGAACAAATAAACGTACAGATTATAAAAGTTCCGTTCGATTTTCAATTTTGGTGCAGATGCACAAGAAAAGTATGCTTACCCATTCCAGTGCCACATATCAGGCCGAGTTTAGGCCTGATTTTTGTTTTGCTGAGTAAGTAGGTGGAAATCTCTTTCACAGATTCATAGGAACACCTGTAAAATCCAATTAAGTAATTAAAATCCCACCAAATCATGAATCAGATTTCTCAGTGAAACATGAAAAAGTACCTATAAGTAAAATTTAAGGGGAAAAATATCACGTTTTAAAAATTAGGAAAACGCTTCGCGAAACTTCACACCAGTTGATAGGCCAAGACCAATCTTTCGAAGTTGCAACGTTTCAAACTATATATAAACGTGTGAAAAAAGAACAAAATAAATGCTTTCAGTTTAAATAATCAGCAGAGCTTGTAACATTTAAATTAAAAAAAAAAGTATTATAATACAAACACTATTGATAATTTAATCTTGAAACAATTATCTTATGTACTTATCACATACTTTTATTTAATTTATGACTTATTAATTTTTTGGCAATTAAATAATACATAAATTTGTAAATATATGTAAGGTAGATCAGGTACGTAAATATTTACAAATTTATGAATTATTTAATAGCCAATAAATTAAGTTTTGAATTAAGACATCCCTAACTGAAATCTCATAGCAGTTGATGGCTTAGTAGTCCAGACATAAAATTTTAGACTTTTAAACTATTTGTAAGAAGGACATAAGACAATTGGTTACAGACTAAATTTCCAATACGGCTTATAAACCTAAAATTACTTTCTTATTTTAAAAGCCTAAAATAAAAAACGTGCTTCATACGTTACAATTTTTCAACGCAAAGCATATTATCAATAAATATTTTTGTCAAAATTATCTCAAGTATGTAAATAGTTATAAATTTTTGATTTAATTGATAGCCAATGAGATTTCTTAAGTTTTGAATTGTTACGTCAGTAAGTGGAGACTCAAGGAAGGAGATGATGTTTCAGTGGTCCTGCCATCAAAGTTTATAAGTTTAACTTAAAGTATATAAGAAACATATAAGATACTTGTTGTTACACTATATTATCAATACAGCTTGTAAGCTTGTAAACTTAAAATAAAAATAATTATCTTTAACTTACATTAGACATAAGTAAGGTCTCAATTATCAATGTTTTTTGTACAAAATTTATAACTGATACCTACATAAATACTTATAAATCTATTGTTTATTTTATAGCCAATGAAATTGTATAAGTTTTGCATGACGACATTTGTAAGAAAAATTTCACAACTGTTGAATGCTTTGCGGTTTTCCCATAAAAGTTTAGACGTTTTAAAATATACGAAAAAGAACGTAAGGGGCACATAATAAAAATGGTTATAGACTGAAGTGTCAATAGTGCTTGTAAAGTTAAAATTAGTAGGCTGTACGGTAAGACATAGAGATTCAAACAGGTACATTCTCACCAATGGTGTGTCAGACCCTAATTAGTTTGTGGAAAGTTAAACTGAAAAAAAGGGAGAACCTCTGCACAAAAGTGTTTTATACTACTATAAAGTAGAATTGCATAGCGGAAAACAATATAACTCGTACGCTTGTTTTATGTTTTACTATCAAGTTCTTACCTATTTTTAACCGTAATTGGGAATGAAGGAAACTGTGTCTGTGGGTCTTTAACATTTTAAATAAGGAGTAGTCCTTGAACCAGACGAGCCCCCTGATTTCCAGCCGGCCTCTATAACAAAATCCCTCTCCCTCTATAAATAAAAACCACCGCCCTTCCTCAATTGACAGGATGCAATCAGCTCGAGCGTGCATTCCTCTCAGTTACGTAACGAGATTCAATTAGAAGAAGAAAAAGACAAAAAAAATGGAAGAAAGATCGAGCTTGAAATCCATTGGATGTCAAGAAGTGCATAAGGTTCGAAAAAGGAACTGCACTCATGATTCTTAATATAATATATGCAATAAATTATTGGGAGATCGTGAGGTGCATTCTGGTGTGATGTAAGTTTCAGAAACACGTTTTCTTTATCGGACCAACGTTTCGACCTTTACTGAGATCATCTTCAGAACCTGGGAGTTATAAACATTGTTTCAATTTTGTGAATTTATACAATGCTAAAATTTTAAATTCAATCAAAGATAAACTCCCCTGACGCCCTGGAGATGATCTCAATAAAGATCAAAACGCTGGCACTATAAAGAAAATGTAAAAAAAAGCTATCACGAGCACCAATCATCATTTCTACATAGTCTCATTCTTCAACAATTATTTTGGAAGAATTGGTGTAAAAGCTTCTCAGGCAAACATAATCTAAGTGATGTTATTAACTAAAAGAGTTCATCTATAAGAAAAATATTCAATTTATTACACTAAACAACAATTATTTATTAGAACGGGGACGTTGCATCAGAAACGGTTACATAAGATGTAACGTTGTTATTATAAATTTATCGCTCATTGTATATTACCAAATTAAATGATAAATCATAAATTATTCAATTTCTTTTTATCCGGATAACAATTCCACTACGCTTTCGTTTTTTATCTGAGACGAATTGGAGAGTACAAAATGCACTTTAACCTCTGAAAACTTGTTATATCAATAAAACTTGGGCACCTTCGTATTCGTATAACATTAGAATCTAAGTATTACGTGAAGTATGGAGCGTCAGAAGAGCTTAGTTTAATTTGTACTACTTAAAAACATGTTTTTCCCTTTTAGTAAATTTCTCAAAATTCTCAAAAACCTTTGAAAAAGTTGAGAAAAATGAAAAGTTGTAGAAAATTTAATTTCCTTTAAAATGAAGATGCTCGAAATAAAAATGTTTTTTCCCAGTAGGTTTTGGATTCAGGAGTGGACAAGAATCCTGTGGGAGAACTCTCTCTCTCTCTCCCATGCACGCAGTTTTTTGTTTCTTTCTTTCTTAAATTTTATCTACCTATTTACACTTTTTTCCCCCATCCACCTCCTATATCCACGGGGGATCTAATACCGGCGGACCCCCGACCGTCCCTAAGGCTGGGACGGTCCAAGAAAGGTATGAAATATTTTTTATATGTGGTCCGGTTGAAATTCCACCTATCCTCGTGGGACTGCACCTCGCAAGTTATTTCTTTTCTGTTTTACTTAAGCAGTTTCGATTTTTTCTCTTTCTCTCTCTCTCTCCTATTTTGCTTCAATTTGTATTATTTGCCTTCCTCAATCAGTGGCTCTCAGTCGTTCTTTATTTGCCTGTCAATTCGTCCTCTCCCCTCTCTCCGATCGCTGTTTGTCTCTCAGCTTTATTTTCTTTCACTTTGTTTAATTTTGTTTGTTTATATGTTTGTAACTAAATTTTCTGTTCTGTCTCTCACTCTCCCTTCTCTCTTTCTCTCTCTCTCTCGCTAGCTTACTTTTACTCTCTCACGCTCTCTCTCTCTCTCTCTCTCTCTCTCTCTCTCTCTCTCTCTCTCTCTCTC
>CM077110.1:812608-824446 GCA_039619505.1 Cimex hemipterus | reverse complement strand
AGAGAGAGAGAGAGAGAGAGAGAGAGAGAGAGAGAGAGAGAGAGAGAAAGAGAGAGAGAGAGATGTTTTTAATTCATACTCGATTATTATTTTATTTTTAAAAAATTGCCCTAAATGAAGAACTGTTAACAATTTTAATGTGGCCTTTGATTATTATTGATTACGCCAATTATATTTATACGTCATGATCTCGTCAGGGTTGTAAGCAGGGCGAAGCGCTGAATCCTTGCATTTCTGCCAACTTTACTGCCTTACACATCAATTATGTGATCTAGCGTTTGTTATATATATATATATAAATATATATAGTGAAAAGACAGGGTTATAAGTGGGACGAGGCGAGAGGCTCATTCCTTAAATTTTCCCCCAGCCTGCCTTTGTCAGACGGAATTTACGTGATTTGTTATGTAGTTTTATTTTTTAATTGTCGCTACCATGAAACTCAGGAATTAATCTAAATAGGTTTCTGCGTAGAAGTTAGGGTTATAAGCAGGGAATGGCGTGGCGTAGATTATTTACATTTCTGTTATTTTTGCCTGTTTTAGATGCTAATTGTATTATTATTTTTTAATGATCTAATATCGCAAGCTCCACATTTAAGATTAATAGTATATATGTGTATCTTGCGTGATGTCAGTCAGAGTTATAAGCAGGGAGAGACGAGGCGCTGATCCTTTACATTTCTGTCTCTAATTATATAATTTTTTGCTTAATGGCCCAATGTAGCAAGTCCCACACTTAGAATTAATAGTGCATTTGTGTATTAGGCGTGATGTCAGGGTTATAATCAGGGAGAGGTTGGGTGCTGACTTCTTAAATTTTAGTCCCCTCTTATTTTCTTAGACAATAATTACGTTTATTTATTATAATTAAAAAACGCACATTTTTTTATTGAGTTGTTTATGGTGACATTTATTTTTCAGGAAGCCCGTGAAAATGAGCGATATGTAAGCTGGCACATAAGGTAAATCATTTCATTCATGAATTATGCTTCGGGCCTTGTTTAAATGTTGATTTAAGGCAAAAGAAAAATGCTTGCTCTTCTTTTTTTCTAATTTATATATTTATATATTCCAAGAGTGAAAGTTTTCTGTCCCGGAGCGTACGTGATGTTAATTGGGAGGTATTTTCACTTTTTCCCACCGTTCTTTCTCAGTTGGTAAATAGTGCTCATATGACGCAACTGAATGGTACAATTTTTACTTTTGTCCCAAGCACCGGCTCAAGCCCGGCTTGGAGGGGCTTTTTAGAAAGTGAGAACGGGCAGGATTTTGTTTGTTTTTCTCTCGACGGCCTATGAGCATCACCGTGCCCAGCTCTTCAAGGCCTGTCCTCGCCCTGATGCAGGAGGATCCCATTCCGTGACAAAACCGCAAGGATGTAATAAAATATAATGATCTAAGCGCGGTTTGTGAGAAAAAATAATCAAATTGCGTTACATAAAAAAAAAAGAAGGAAAATGATAAATTATTCAAAATGATACTCAGCGAGAAAGACGTATAATATCTTCACCTTGAAGCATTACCCTTAAAGACAGTTTATACTGACTGTACAAAACGTTTATGAATCTTACTAGAAAGGAATTAAAACTGTAAATACGATCCCTTTTTAAAACAATAAACAAAACTTATAAAATCTTATGAAAAGTAGGATAATAGTCACACACAAACGTACAAATAACCATAATTTACAACACTATTTACCTTATTTGAACAAGCATTTGATTGTAGTAACAATAATAAAGTCCGTAGTCAGATGGCTTGAAATTAGGGTGCTAAATGCTAACTTTCTGCCAAGACTCACCACTAAATCCGACGCCAATTATTTGCCGGAACTCTAATTATGTTATCTGGCGAGTTTTGTTATTATCGCAAGCCCCAAACACTGAAAGAAATTTGTATAAATACCTGGCGTGATGTCAGGGGTATAAGCAGGGATAGGCGAGGTGTTGATTTCATAAATTTAAACTCGGCCTACGTTAGACGTTAAATATGAGATCTTTTTCCTTCTCACCGCAACCTCCAATCTTAGAATTATTATTGTATGTATATTTGGCGGCGATGTCAAGGATATAAGCAGGGAGAGTCAAGTTCCTTACATTTTTACTTTTCACGTATTAGTCGAAATTCTTTTTCAAATTTCCAGGAATGAAAACAAGAAATTTATTTGTTTTACGTGGGTTCGCAACAGCAGAGGTCGTATAAACCATCAGGGTGCCGGTGTTTTTTGTTGCATGCAGGGCCGCTGGATTCGAACCCGGGACCTTGACCTTACAGTGATGAGCGCCGTGTCAAAGACGAAACCTTGCGGCCACCGACGCCCTCCCTAAAAATATACTATTGACTAGCTTGAATGCAGTGAAGATAGAAAATCTCGTATTGGGAAGGGCAAAGTCAGAGTTATAAGCAGGGAAAGGCGAAAGTCTGAGATGTTTCATTATTAATTTAAATATATATATATGAATTTCCAAAAGTTATATTAAGTCGTTGAATACGATGTTAAATTGAAACAAAAGTTTATACTATATTTAAAACAAATTTGAGATTCTTCAAAAATATTCTCTTTTGAAAGTTTCTAACAATCTGGTTATAAATTAAGTCAGACCGAGGTATTCTAAAGTTTAATCCAACAATAATGAGATGACCTTCTAATTGCTAAAAATCATCATAAATCGTTCTAAAAGGCGAAAATTCGACCAGGAGAAAGTATCGACTGCGGAAATGACTCTCTGGAATCCAGCCGGAGGGAAATCATAATCATGGGCATTAATCATGATTAACGGTCGAAATAGGTGCAATAGGATAAAATCAAAAGCCCGAGAGGGAAATTTCACAACGCAGTTGACATTTTGTCCCCGGATTATATTCAATTTGAATATTTTTTGGTTTTTTTCTTTACGCCCCTGTGCCTGGAATATTAAACGATCTCTTTTTTAAAAAAGGTTAGCTAATAACGGTGTAAAACGTGTTCAAAATTTTGAATTGCGCCGGATTATTAGATTTAGATAGCAGCTTTGTGTTTTATATTTCGTTAAAATTCATTCCCAGCAAGGAGGAAGTTATAGAATAAAAAAATCTTATGATATTCATATAAGAGATTCATATAAATAAATTAGATAATATAAAAAATAAACTCAAACATCAAGCTCACTCACATATTTTCTCAGCTCCGAGTCCATCCCCTAACCAATCTGGACAGATATCCGGCTAGACTACCGGGCAATAGGCAGGGAAAGGCGTAACACTCATTTCTTAAATTTTGTACATCTTAAACGCCAATTATGATTTTTCTTCTTCTGCTTCAAATTCAAAAATAAATCCTTACATTTATTTACTGCGACATTAAGGTTATAAGCAGGGAGAGACGAGGCGTTGCGCCCTTACATTACTGCCAGCTCTTATTAACGCAGGCAATAATTCTGTGCCGGAATGCCAAACTCATCTGTTGATGTGCTTTTGCCTTGAGGTCCAAACTCAACAATTATTCTATGTATTGATCTGGCGCGATGACAGGGATATAAACAGGGAGAGGCCAGACAATTCCTTACTGAATGGAGAAGGGCCGCTGACTCTTCAAATTGCTCCCAACTCTTGATATCTCAAACGGCAATTGTGTGTTGTTTTCTTATAAAATTCGAAAAACTCAGAAATATATCTCTCTAAAGACAAATATATAGTTAGTGCTAAGTTCAAGGATATTGAATGGCACTTCAACCCTCCTTATGCTATACTAATTCCTTACATTTCCGCCAAATTTTCATCTGACAGACCCCAATTATACGTTTTTTTATTGCCGGAAGTTACAAATTAAGTCATAAATCTGTATACCATATACCATATGTATATATATTAGTACCACTTAAAAATTCATCACACCTATGGATTTTTAGATAATTAGACGTTATTACTTAAGAGGATGGATATATCTTCTTTCATTGGTGGTTCGTTTCCTTTAAAACAATTTTAAGCTTAAGAAAATCAGTTTTTGTTTATATAAATCGATCCAAATGTTTTGAAATATTCCAGTTGGCTCAACAGCGTGGCATTTCCTGCGTCCATACATCACCAATTAAGCTTTTTATCTCTATGCTTGTCGCTAATCACGAAACGTTTAAGGATTCTCAAAGGGAATTTCACAATTTGAATTAAACCGCAATTAAGAGCCGCTTGTTGTTGTTTTTTTCGTTTGTTCTCGGTTGGCCAATAGTCTTGAGCAAACTGCCAATTTGCATTGTGAACGGAGCGGAGTTTGGAAACGTGCCCGGTCCTTCCAAGGCGACGGTGGCAAAAGAGCTTTTCCATCGCAGGCCTCGAGGGAAAAGGCGCTGATTCATTTTCACCGGCGAGGTACCGTTTTTCCAACCGGGAACCCGAGACGCACCGGATTTTATTGCGGAACAGGATTGAAAACATGGCGATTTCACTATTTCATCACGATGATGAGTTTAAACCATCTGCCTCGGATAACTGACACCATAAAAACCCACACATCTGTCCGAACTAATATTTTTATATAATATACATTCAGTATTTAAAAAAATTGTCAGTTTAGATTTTGACCAAGCTTGGCAGTAAAATATCTGGAATTTAATTTATATTTAGTTTTAAAATATTTTACATAATTTTTCTACAACATTTAAAAAGTAATATATTTATTCATACAGTTTATTAATAGTAGAAAATATCTTTCTATTTATAACCTCAATTTTACTAAAAAATTATTTCTTAATACTAGTGCAACAAAGGCGATTTTTAATGTCACACAGTTCCACTTCTAAGTTATCGCTATAAGTATAAAGTTTTGAAGTAGTAATTATAATCAATTTGAACAATTGGACTTAATCGATTTAAAATTGTTCAATAATTTCCAAATAGTTTTATCCGATCCATGACACTGTTGAGTTAGGGTTATAAGCAGGGAGAGGCTTTCCCTTAATTCAAAGGCTTTCGAATTTCACCCGAAATAGACAAGCTAGACGAATATGGGCACGAATTTAATTACCGACAATGGACCATTCCAAAATTTCTTAGTATTTTGTCTTCTCACTTATCCATCCTCTCAATTAATCAATTAATGACCGATTTACAGGTTAATATTATATCTTATCTATTTATATTTATGTTCTATCAGGACTTATCTATTCACTCCAATCGAATAACGACGAATAATAATGACTCAATCATGCTTAACTTCCCTTCACAAGAAATTGAGTACAAACTTATAAAATACTTATAAATAGTATTTATTACTTATTAGTATACAGTAACTTATTGAGAAGATCATTCACACACTTAAACTTATTGGTGTTTGAGCGAGTGAATGAGCTTCTCAATAAGATATTCATTTGGGACTTGAGTAGGAAAAGTGGATGAGTGGGGGAATGATCCGGTCAATCGTTCATTCAGTATTTGAGTTGGGATGGCCGTTTAGTGAGATAATGAGCTTGTTAGTAAGTGATTCATCCAGTACTTGAGTAGAAAAAGTGGATAAGTTAGTAAGCTCATTCACTCACTCCTCCACCATCTCAATCTAAATACTGAATTGACCGTATCATTCAACCACTTATCTATTTAAGCACTAAATAACAAACTGATGGGCTTATTGATACACTTCAATCAAAGTAATAGTAGCGCAGTCATTCAAAGATGCAATTCAAAATAATGACTTAGTGCCCCTAAAGCAGTGGCTTAAAAATTCACTTTCGAATCCGCCCCTCAGTTCAAATACAAAATGAATGATTGCTTAGCAAGCACATTTTCTTTCCTCTCTTTGTTTTTCTCTCCTTCTCTCACTAATTCGCTTCCTTTGTCTCTCTCTTTCTCCTTCCTCTCATCCACTTTTTCAACCCAAATACCGAATGAACGGCTTATTGAATAGCTCCTTCTCTCACTTACCCATTTCAACTCAAATCCCAACTCTCTTCCTTTGAGTGGGAGATTGAGACTGGCGTAAAGGTTTAATTCGCGACCTAAATTCATAATTTTTAAATACAACAGTTTATTCTCTCCCTCTTCCTTCCTCCCCCCTCCACACCCTCTCTCTTTTTCACTCCCTCCCTTATTCCCTTCGTCACTCACTCTCTCATTCTCCCTCTCTCTCTCTCTACACGCATACATACATACTTTAGTCAAAAAATGCCCTAATACATAAAAAATAGGAATATGTGTTCAAAATCTAACTTGACCGTTCTATTTCAATCGTTTTATTGTTCAGATTATATTCTCGATTAAAATGGAAGGATCCGGAGAAATTGTTGCACACGTATTCCTAATTTTTTTGTATTAGGCCATTTTTTAACATACGTATTCGTATATATTGTTTGAAGATGTTTAATATTTAGTTTTTTTTTTGTATTAACTCTTACCTGTGAACTCCTTCCTGTGAATGGGCGTTCTGGTTTTTCAAATGGGTTTCGTTTCTCTATATTTACTTTTTTACTCTATTTTACCGTTTGGGGCTCATAAAGGAAGTAGATGAGGCAGCCCGAGAAGGCTTCCCGTTATCGACCTCATCGGACCCCGGTGAGAGGCTGAGGATGTGAACGAAGGCATAAGGAATCTTTCAGCTCTAGTAAATGCCCGCGGCTCCACGGTAGAACGAGCTGGGACCGTTTCCACCCGTTACCGGTCTCTCTCTCTCTCTCTCTCTTTTCATCTTCACTGCAATTCCACTTTGAACTGTTTGCACTAAGCCAAACGGTACAGCATAAAAGGGCGATTTGCATTCCGCCGAACCGTGCCCATTATCCACAGTTCGACGCCTCCCTTGATTCCGGACACCGGCTCCATGCCGAATCGGATGAAACAGAAACGGGAGTTTCCACTTGTTTACCTTCTTAAATCGAACGGCTGATCTCAAGACGCACGGATCGGAGAACGGAAATTTTTCGAAAGGAAAATTACTCACAAAAGGGGATGACAAATGGGAATGCTAAACAGCGAATACAAGCGGACCGAGCAGAGTTTGCGACTAAAAAATCGAGAAATTCGATCAACATCTATTAATATTTCATCACGATATGATTACCAGAATTAAAAACTAATTGCTAATGCAAGATTGCACCATGAGGTATTAAGTCCTACACTATTCATCAAGTTTCATCCAATACACTTTGATCATTTTTCACCAGCTGGATCTTGGGTAACGTGAATGAATGAACTATTTAACAAAAAATTAAGAAGCGCTTTGTTTTTGTCTTTTTTAAATCAAATATTAATTTTTTGTAATCGACTTCACTTTCTTTACTTGAAAAAGATCTCAGTGAGAGTTAAGAAAAATAATTAATTTTCTAATCCTTAATTGCACGTGTGTAAAAGTGAACGCGCCAGTTTCACACTGGAAACAAAAATGATAAAAAAAAATTCTCCAGGATTATCGTGTCTCGATGCGAGGTAGCTGGGCATTATATTTCCCCTCCCTTCGGTCCATTCTTCACATTATCCACTTTCTTTCACCGTCCAATTGTAGAGGAATGTCGCGGTCGATTCCTGCCGGCTGTGCTGTAATTTAAAATAACGCATAAACGAGTATCGGACTGTTAACCGTTCCTCTTTTCCTCTCAGGGATTAGGCCAGAAAAAAAAATTTAAACGTGACGAGTTGGAAAATTTTGCAACCGCCTCGTTTCACTTTTTAAATATCACTTGTATAGGCACGTCCTTGCGTTTATGGAATTAATCGGGTCATTTCTTTTTGGGCGTGAGGTTGGGTGGAGATCCTTGATGGACGTGGACGAGAAAGTTTTCCCTTAAAAAATCTAATTATTTATCTACGTGTTTGTTTTCATAGAATGGCTATGCATTTTTTCTAATTCTTTTTCTTTCAGTGCATCGATCTAGCATTCTCCCTCACTCCCTATCTTTCTCTTTCCCCACTCAATTTCTTTACTTTTTAGTGATTCACTCCGTCTGATATCTCTCTTTCTCTCTCTCTCCCTCTCTTCTCTTTCTTTCTTTCCTCTCTCTCTTTGTGTTTCTCTTTCACTCATTTAGTTCTTTTTATCTTTCTCTTTCTCTCCTTTCTATCTTCATTTCCCACTCATTCCCATCCTTTTATCTCTCTCTTTCTTCTTCCACTCATCTACTTTTTCAATCAAAATACCGAAAGAATCTCTCTCTCTCTCAATGAATTTACGAAATTTTTCACTCACCTTCCATGGAATGTTATTTATTTTAAATGGGCATGTCGAACGAACCGATTCCCATTCAAGTTACAAACTAGACTTGGATTTGAAACAACAAAGCATTCCTGTATTGTTGTACCAACACCGTTCAATATTAGATTTTTTTATTAAATTATTTACAAAAATTGTTAACCTTTTTTAGAAGATTAGGAGGAAACTTTCCACGTCAAACGTTTAAATTGATGTTCAGCGATTACATATAAAGAGGCAGAGGGACAACTAGGCAAACAATGGAAATACTTTTTGACGGCCGGCGTCACTTATGAAATGCACCGGCGGCTCTTTTGTTTTATATAATAAAACCGTTCATTGTCCTGCTGTACGGGGCATTTCCGATGGTTCCGTCGTTCATGGCTGTCACGGGGCGATTTTTGATTTGGCGAGGCCGAAGCCGGAACAAGTCAAGGCTCCGGGAGGACTTGCCCACGGGGTCTTTATGAATGAGAAGCGGTTGGAAACAGGTATTTTTGTGAGGTAGGAGCACGACGGAGGAAAAGAGGAGGACGACGCCCGAACCGGTTCCTGAGGATCGGACGGCTCAAATCGTCCCGCCATTCGCACGCGATCCTTGGCCAAATCCTCTGTCTAGAAAATTTCAGCAACGCGCAAACTTAAAGATCACCGAGTTGTAGACGTCAGTCCTAAATTTATTATTTATCTTGCCAAAAACGAAAATGAATAAAAGACAGAGTAATTGATAAAACGATTTTTTTTTTTCATTATAAAGCTAAATGATCTCCCTTAAACCATGGTTAATCAAGATAATTTTACGATATTTCATATTGGTTATCTTAAAAGTGTAAACAAATGCAGAGGAGTCTTTTTAAGACCGAGTATGACGCCTGAGGCGTGTCCCCGCTGGAACAGTGAGATAACCGCGGGGGCTTGGTTCTGACGCAACGGCAAAAAAATCCGCCTAGACTCGCTAATTTCTTCTAGTCACCCTAACGAACAGTTTCGGTCAACCATCTCAAAAAAAAAAAATCCTGTCAAAACTACTTGGTTTGATTTGAATACAGGCCGAGATAATCGGCGCATTGTTCCAAGACTTTTACAAAGTTCAAGAACCATTGTTCAACATTTGTTTGACGGTTTATTATTCGTGTTATACATTCTAACCTTCACCTATTGCAGAACAGTTGTTTCGAGCCGTTTCAGATCACGTAGGGCTATCGCACCGTTGTCTTGCTGGATTGTAACTCACGCACTTATCCGCATACTCGACACACAGGCCAATTGACTGACAGACTGAAAAGCTCACGCGATACAATTAAAAAATTATGACATTTTTCATGGCTTGTGATGAATATTTATTTATAATTTACCTCGCTGTTTTAGTCTATCAGACCCGTTTCTTCAGGCAGAGTGGCAGAATCGTTCTTTCATTTAATTATCCTCTAAATTAACTTAAATATCCGATTTACTGAAGTTACTTATCCATCCATCTCAGATAATGTATGAATGACAGATTGACAGGCTCATTTGCTCACTTATCCATTAACTCCATCAAATAATGACTCGTCACTCAACTCAAAATAATGACTTAGTGAAATTCACTTACTTATCAATTTTTTATTTATTTTTACATATACATGCATGTAATGCTCATTATATATAAACATACGTTCACAATAAAACAAATATTTGATTATTGAAAAATAAAACATAACACAAATAATACAAAAATAAAACTTGATCCACGTTGATAAGACTAGTAGAAATGCAGTAATAAAACCATCTTATAATATATCATAATTTTTAATGAAATATAAATATTGAAACAAAATTTAAATTTATTTATATAATTGTACGTTTATCAACTTATGCACAAAATGAATGAACCATTGACAAGCTCATTCACTGACTTATTTTTTCAATTTAAAAGCCGAATCAACAAGTGATTGACAGAGACATTTGCTCACTTATCCACTTTTTCAACTCTTACACCGAATTAACGACTGATTTACAGCCTCATTCGCTTACTCACCCACTTTTTCAATTTAAGTACCGAATTAACGAATGATCGACAGGCTCCTTCGTTCACTTATCCACTTTCCCAAGTCAAATACTGATTGACAAGCTTGTTTACTTACTTATCCATAAAGCCAACTCCAATACTGTTTGCGTGCCTGACCGACAGGCTGATTTTTCGCACTTATCCACCATCTCAACTCAAATATCGAATGGCGGCCGACCAACAGACTTATCCACTAACTGAATTCAAATACTAACAGACTGAGTTAACGACAGAGTCTTTAATCACTTTTTACTCACCCAGTTGAAAATAACAATAGATCGAATTGGCACCATATTTCCTTCAGTTATTGAATCATCGATTGAATTGCAAAACGACGACCTGACTCGAGCCCATAGTCACAGATGGTTCCGTAAATCATCGCGTATTTCGCATAATTTCGTGTTATATTTATTTTATTGTTTCAACATTCTTATTTTTGAAAAATCTAATTGTTCGAATTTTGCCTTGGCAAATTAATAAAAGACAGCCATATGTTCTTGGCGCCGTGGATGCCCTTATTCGGCAGGACCGGTTGCCGGGATATTGCGTACGAAGGACCGACCACTTCCGCTTTCGCTCAGGGAATCTTGTCAGCCCCTTTTCGTATCCTTTCCCTTTCTCGTCGAAAAATACGACACGTCAGTGAACGCCATGTCCTTATTATATAAATATATTGGCCTTTGAACTGCACATAAAATGAACATGAATTATAGTGCCTTTATAAAACAGGTTGCGGTTTTTGTAAAAGAGAAAATTTATCAAGCATTGCGTAAATATATGTTTAATACATTTCGAATACTTGGATAAAAATCGTGCCGGTGTATAATAATGTCGTCCTAGGAATAACGAACTGTATATTTCTATGTATTTGATAACGATTTTGTTCGGGATAATGGGAATTTGCCTTGTAAATTTTGATTTATATCGATGTCCACTTGCTGTATCCTTTTTTTTCTCTTGTTCGTGACGTTGCGTCGAGTAAGGCTCATGTCCTTTTTTAAAAGGCGACCACCAGCTGTCAGAGTACCATATGGGGCACGTGGGAGATCGGTGGGCGACCCTTTTCAGGGTGGGCGGCTCAAGGATAGACATGACCGGTCCGCAGATTTCCCTGCTAGATCTTTTAGATGTATTTGTGCATCCGCGAAAATGTATCTTCTGCAATAATGAAAAATCTCAACGATCTCAATTGAGAACGGGTGAGACAGTCTTGTATTATTTTATTTATAAAGCGAGGTTAAAGGGAAAGTGTTCCAATTGGAACAACAGAGCGATCGGATTCGGCATTCTTTTGACCCTACACGGACTTGATAAACCTTACGCAAGAACTGTGTCCCTTTGTTTTCTGCCTGGAGAAAATCTGACCAACTTCTTTAATTCGTAAGAGCATATATTTTACAATTAGAAGAACCTAAGAATTGCACGGAATTTATGTAATATATGGCGTCTTCTTTGAATATTGTCTAATGTGGAATTTTAAAATAAATCGTACCTTGACAGAACATACTAGAGAAACGTTAAATCCGATAGTCAATGTCAAATTTAATCTTTTTCTTGAACAAATTTTCTTTAAATATTCTCTAAACAGCTCTTACCAATTCAGGCACTTACGCAATAAACCACTTATTCATTCTTCTTTT
>CM077110.1:782742-812598 GCA_039619505.1 Cimex hemipterus | reverse complement strand
CACTCACCAATTCAGGCACTTACGCAATAAACCACTTATTCATTCTTTTTTTTTACTCAAGCAAAGTAACACTCATTCACTTAGTAATTGGTTCACTCATCAACTAACACATTCGTTCACGCTGTCATACATTCTCTAAACATCTCACGCATTCACTTAAGAAGTTATTCATTGCTCGGAACACACACCAATTCAAATGCATACGCATCACTAAATAAGACAGTTAACTTAGTCATTCAGTGTTGTCTAAACAGCTCGCTCCCGCATTAAATTAATAACTTTTTTCACTAATTTATGCATTCGTTCGTTCAAGCAACTCGCTCACCAATTTAGACAAACAATCGGCCACTTTGTATTCCGTCAGTCATTTTCCAAACAGCTCATCTACTAACGCTGCAATAAGTCTTTCTTTTACTTAGTTTCACAGGCATTCAAACGTTGCCTAAACAAAAAAAGTCGAATGATTTCATTTACTTTGAAGTTGGTTCACTCAAAATAGCATTAGTCATACCACACATCACTCTCAACACGACACACTTTAATGACCCATCTACACGGAAAACAAACGCTTTGAGCCCTGAAGATGATCTCAATAAAGATCGAAACGTTGACAAGATAAAGAAAACGTTTTTCTAAAACCAACGTCACACCAGAGTGGATCTCACGATCCCAGAATAATCATTAAACCTAACCATACAGTTATTCTCAAAAACGCTCATTGACGCAATAAGTCACTCTTTCACTCAATTGCTTAATCATTCATACAACCACTCAAGACAAAAGTCTATTTCACTCGTTCTCTCTATCACTAGTGGGGATTCACTTAAAAAAGCACCGATTAAAACAAGGACTGTTAAATTTTAATTCTCTAAACAGCTCCTTTATTAATAGTGCATTAAGACACTCCTTCATTTAATTGCTTAGTCATTAGCTCATTTTCCCAAGTAAAATGTCGAGTATCGCTCATTCATTTGATCAAACTTAAACTCACCTATGCAAGAATTAATTTATTCACTCAATCAATAATCCATTTCATTCTTTAGCCACTACTTAGTAATTAAGAATGTTCCAATACATTAATAAATCATAAAGCACGTTAAACGCTAACTTAAAACCGACTATAACTTTTAAGCTTTAGAAACAACTATTAACCGATGTATGCCAATTTTCTTGTAAGTTTCTATCAATATTGTTTTAAAACAAACCGTGTGCCAACTCATCTTGCACTTAATTCGTTTTTTTTTTTTTTTTTTGAGAACAAGTTTTCTCTTCGCCTGGTTCAAACCTGTTACATGCACGAGAGTAGGCGGACCCAGAATTTCTGTGGAAATGGTTACATGCCCAACATTGCATTTTAATTTGAAAGAAAAAAAAATTTTTTTTCTAAAGCTCCGAATAATACATACGTTTTTACATTAGTCATTGTGATATTTTATAAGATTATTGGACGATTTCACTTGGAAATCTTCTTTTATGGTATCTACTTTGCTGAAACCGTGTCATTAGGTAACCGCAGAAACTTTCCACTCGTCCACCAAGATGTCCTTTTTCTGAATTAATGCGGTTCCGCTTTTATGTCTCTACTTGTTGTTTGAAAATTTTGAAATGGAACATAAACATACGTTCTGACAAGAAATAGATCTTCGTCAAGCCAGGTAGAAAGACTAAGATAAAATTGTTTTGATTGTGGTAAAAAACAAAAGATTGGTAGTTGGAAGTAAATCTTTTTTTTTCATTTTCCTTTTTTTTCTATCGTCTGAGTAAATAATTTAATCGTTTCTTCATACTTCAATTCTATCATTCATGTAATTAATTAATCATTTATTGAGCCGGTCAATCATTCCAAATTGGAAATACTCAATTAGTTATTAATGAAATCATTTACTCACACATTCGGTCAAGCATCAAATTCGTCGTGAATCATGCATTCATCAATTGGCTTAAATACTGAGACTATAAAACAAGCCATCCGTTAGTTCTAAAAGCATTCAACCATCAGTCTTCCATTGAGACCCACGCTCAGGCGAAAAATCGAATGACGCTCCTTTACTTTATCACTCGTTGGTTCACTCATCAACCCCCATTAAGGGCACTTGCACACTCATTCAGTCAATAAGACTAGTTCATCATCTTAATTCTGACACTCACGCGATAAGTCACTCGCTAACATAATCGTTTAATCATACCTCGATCACTTTTTCATTAAGGCACACATTCACATTAGTTCGATGCTTATCCATTTGGTCACTCGATAATTCAAACATCAACTCACTCACCAATTCAGATAATAACATATCGCTCCCCCAAGAAGGTAACAGTTTTCTCAGTCATACACCCTATATAGCTGTGTCACCCTTTCATTCTTGCAAAATCGTTTGATCATACGACTCACTCGTTTAATTCACTTGAGCATTAAATCACTCGTTTACGCATTGCACAGTCATTCTCAAGTGCAACTTATTCTCTAGTTCAGTCACGCAATAAGCACCTCGTTCACTTAGTTGTTTAGTCGTTCCTCAATCACTTTTTCATTTAGATGCACATTCACACACGCATTACTTCGATGCTCATTCATTTGATTGTTAATTCAAACAATCGCCAATTCAGATAATACTCCCCTCGTTTTCTCAGGCTCGCAATCACTCTCTATACAGCCGACTCGCCAATTCTGACACGTCACCTTTTCATTCATTTGCAAAGTCGTGTGTTCATACAACCCACTCGCGAATTCAGACACTTACACATTAAGTCACTCACAAAGGCACTTGTTAAATATCGTTCTCTGAACAGCTCATGAGCATTAAATTACTCGTTTACGCATTGGCACAGTCATTCGCAAGTGCAACTCACTCTCTAGTTCAGTCACGCAATAAGAATCTCGTTCGGTCAGTTGTTTATATACTCTTCCATTTTGCTCTTACTCAAGCCAATTCAAGCTTAATTATGTTGTATTGATATCACATTAACAAGGATGCTTTAAGAAAAATATAGAATAGTGACATTTTATTATTAACAAAATTAAATTTAAATAATTAAAGATTATTCGTGAATAATGGTCGATACATGTGACAGTTTAAACAAAGATTGTGATAACGGTGGATATTTTTAGATGATTTAAAACCAATCATGTTTTGGATGGTTGATTCCTTGGTTAGGCTCTGATTTCGATTGCTAATATAAAAAAAAATTCGATGTGGGAAATAAGTGAGCCTGGAGGAATGTCGTGTGGCGTATGGGAAAGCGGAGCCAGCGGCTATTAAGCAGAGCATGACTGCTTTTTCTCCTTTCTTCTACCTACCACGAACTTTTTTCTATGATCAGCACCGCACAAGATGTTAGAGTTTATCAATTGTCAAGGCCAAGTGATCGTCGTTACTTGGTGAATTTTTCTTTCGACAAATTTTTCGGTGTTGGGGCCGGGTCTGTTATCAGTATGATGATCGTGTAATCTGCCGGATCTGGTGAACCTCCTCCTCCTCCTCCTCCGTGGGAAAGAAAGGCGGTGATTTGCCGGTGCCGGTGCAACTGGAAAGAATAAGTTATTGTCTACGAGGTGTTGCGACGGTGGATCACGTATAGAAAATGGGGAAAGCCGGGGTGATAAATGTCGAAAGCAAGGGGGCGGCGTCTTCGCAGTATCTACGTGCCGCGCGACGGCTCATTTCTCCGGTTTCATCATAATGACTCCTAAAACTGCAGAAGGGGAAGAACAAAACCAGCAATCACCACTTCACCCCGGAACGCGAAGAAACACCGAATTATTCCGATCCTTTGAAGATCCCGAATGTCGAAATTTCAGCGATCCTCGCCTCTTGGAAAAAACTCTCATTCACCCAAGATCCCTTGATATAATATTATAACGTGGTATAATTTATCAAGCGTGAAGAGTTCTTTCGAAATATCGGATCCAACTACTTCCACATTTCTTTCAAAAGGTGAATTGTGCAAGCAGCAAATCGCTTCAAGGAAGAAAATCTTTGCTGCCAGACAAACAAAAGTCTAGATCTTATAACTTTTAGGTTACATAGCCTAATGCGAGGGATATTGTCCTGTCAACATAAAAACCGATTTGGTGAAAACTTTGCCCACTGATTGCACCGCGTTTCGTAACTTGTCTTGCTTTGACTCGAAGGTCTCTGCGAAGGTCATTATTACGGATGTACAGAGCCTTCAACACGCCAAGAGTTCTTTTCAATATTTCACAAACACAATTTAACGTACATATAATATTGTATAATGTTTTTTTTTTATTTAAAGCAGTGCCATGCTTGGTTGTAAAAAAAACTACCTTTTATGTGTTACAACAGTACATCTGAATAGTCCCCTAATTCATTGTATTTGTTACAGCGTCCTGTAAAATTTTTCCGGGAGATAAAGATCAATAGCATAACCAGTTATGTCTATGCGTAGTTTTCAAAAGCCTGGAACACATTTCCGACTCTTCATAACAGTTCGTACGTTTTGAATTGACGATTCGGAACGGTCAGAGAAAGGCTAATGTAACTCGGTCTTCGTGCCACTTATAAAACATCTCGAAATTATTATAACATTTCTCTTTCTCTCACTCATTTTTCTATATCTTTTCATCATCTTTTCCACTAACTCTCCTATCTGCTTGTCAGCCTCTCTCTCTCTTTCTCACCCTCTTTCCCCTCCCTCTTCCCCACCGTCTCTCCCGCCACCCTATTTTCCTTAATCTAACTCTTCTTTGGCTCATTCAATCTCTTTTTTCTCTATTACTGTGTGTCTGTTCGCCTGTCTATCTCTCATTCCCTTTCTCTTCTTCTCTCTCTTTCTCTCTCTACCTATCCATTTATTTTTCTCTTTTTTTATCTATCTCCTTCAGCAATATAAAATCACACTATAAAATTTAAGAGCTATTAGCTGACTCGCAAGAAGGGGATTCCAGTACGTTGAGAATATCGAAAGAAACTTGAAGAAAAAGTTTACTTTCATAAAACGAATGCTTTTATTCACTAACCATGTCTGGGTCTGTTTTATAATAGGTGTAACATTGCCAATTCTGTTTCTATTCTTCGGTTACGCGCATTTGCTATCGCCGATGAAAAGTAGGCTAACCCTTGCCTCAGGACTGACGTAAGGAAAAAATAGTGCTAATTAACTCGACAGACAATACCCACATGCTAACAACATTCACACATCATGATAAATGATAAAAGGAAATCCAGACTTACTTTCTACGGGAGAAACAGTTCAAAGAAATCTACATTAATTAATCGATTAATGCAGGGTTTCGCCGTGCTTTTAACCCGACCGCAGAGCTGTCCGATTGCATTCGCCTTTTAATACAATCGTACACAAAACTTGTAAACATTTTAATTTTACCAGTTGAGCCCGCTTTTTCAAAAGGGTTCAAAAGGGTAAAAGATGTGGATCTCGAGGATTAATCCGAACGATAAAGACCTTTTGTCCACGTGTCGAAAGTTGCAATTGTCCCTGGGCAATGTACCGTTTTAACAAAGGGCCCCTGATATGCGATTGTTAAAAGGATGCAAGATAACACCTTTTGAACCGCCTGAGACTTGAATTTAATGTTAATCTGATTTCTCTCATTTTACAGAAAGACGAGATGGTGAAGAAAGTGAGCAAACGCCACTACCTGGCCAGCCATGGCACCGGCTCCCTCGGATACGTCAAACCCTACAGAGGATATTCCACTGATGGTAACTCTTTTGCAACCATACGTAAAATAAATATAAACGCAAAGAAGTAAATAAGGGAGAAAATAACAAACAGGAGAGGGCTCAAAATTCCACCATAAAGTACTCCCTCTATAACCTCTCTAATGACGTCATATTTCTTAACTGTTTATCGAACATAGACATACAATACTTACATAAAACGGCTATTTTAAAAAAACTTAAATTTCTAAAAATCAATGAACAAACATCATGGTGGTTCTTTATTTTCATTTTATGTTTATATACTTAAGCAAAACATTTTCATAAAACTCTCTTTTAATGTATTGTGTTGATTATACATTAGTATATTTTTTTTAACATAGATATGCTTTTGGCCTGGAGATTTACGTGACGATTTTCCCATTATGGAGGAGTGTGAATGGTTAGGTAGAGTTAGGGTTATGGTCAGGGTTAGGAGACGGGTTATTTTAGGTTAAATAAGTTATGGGGGAATGGTGTATGTTGCATGGCGGTTATGTGGCATATCTATGATTCAACGTTTTTTCGTGAAGCGGAAAATATAATACCAACGAGTGTCTAGCTCGATTTTTAAAACTCCGGAATCCCTCAATGTTGGACTTGGACGTGTCGGTCATATGTTTCACTTGTACCTTAACTATTATTTTTAGTAATTATTTATTTGTAATTATCGATAGTTGCATTATGAAATAACGATCATTACACTTTTGGTTAGGTCAGTTGTTAGGTTAGGTAGGGTCAGGGCTTGATGTAGGTAAGGTATGAATACGGTAAGTTTAGGTTAGGGACAGGTTGTGTTAGGGACGGGTTATGTTATTTATCTTTCCATGATTTATTACTAAATAATTACCATTAACCTTCGGTTAAGTTAGTTTAGGTTTTGTTAGGGACTGGTTATGTTATGTAGAGTAAGGTCTTTCCTAACCTTAGATTAGGTTACATATCCATGATTCAATGTTTTACATGAGGTAGAGAAAATAGGCGAGTGCAAAGCTCGGGTTTTAAAACTCTTCGGTGACCACATATTGATAGTAAGTAATCCACTAGGTGTCACCACTGTTTCAACAATGGTCTCGTCTTGTACGCTGCAGTCAATGAACTTGCAGCAGCTGTGTATATAAGTAAGGGTTCAACCTGCTTAATCCTGACTCAAAGACGAGGTCTCGACACTCACTAACGAAACCAGCAGTCAGTACTAGCTACAGCAACCGGGGTGCTCACAGCATCTTCTCTCGCCGATGTAGCTGCCTGTTGCACGAGTCCTTTCGAATGCTACACAGTCTATCGACATCCGTTGCCTCAACATCCGGTTCATAGACATCAGTCCATGGACTTCGACCATCGGCTCCACCCTTTCTTTATATACTACAAAATCACAACCAATCCCTTATTTTACTTCCATCAGTGTATATCTTTGCAAAGCGTTATCCTCACGGTCATCTTCTATATGAGTTCCTCGATGCAACTAGATTTAGATCCAAGTGTTCATATGCCATCTATGTACCACCTATACCCAATTTTTTAAATTTATAAATGTTTATAAGGTTTCGATCGGATCAGCATTAGCTATAACTATTCCAGCCTCAAATGACATTGTCAGTCATCAGCCTCTGGACCGTCTTCATCTTGTTCTGAAAAAACTTCTTTGTTATGATTTTTACTCAAGCTGGAGATGGATACATGAGCATCGGTTCAACTGCGGATGTTTAGATCCGTCTTATAGCTTCAGTCCTCCATAAACGTTACCTTGTTAGGCGTCCTTGTTTTAACGCAAAACAGAAAAAATTCGCATATTTGGAAACCTCAAAGTTTCCTCCAACGTCGCCAAATATTTTAGGTTTCGTTCAAATGCCTCGCTTTTTTATCACTTTTAGTAATACAAGTAGGTTAAGATGGGAAGTTGGTGTCCGTTGAAGTCACGATAGCCCAAGTGATTAGGGCAGGCGTATTCAGCCGAAGGTCGTGGGTTCGAATCCCACTCGTGGTTTTTCATCTCAATCAACACCTTACATAAAGAGTAATTAATTGACAGAAGTTATTTGGTCAATCGGACCACGAAATATAATGGATTTAGTAATAAAGCTTAAGAAATATATATTTTTATTATTAACCTAGACAGGATTCTTCATGAAGTAATTAATTTTACGTTGAAAATGAACGAATAGATCATACAAAAAGCTTCACTCCGGGTTTTTTTTCAAAAATATTTTCTATTTAAGCGAACTAGACAAGATTGCTGTTTGAAAAAAAGAATAAAAATCTTCCAATTCGACATTTGAGATGTACTTTCATTTCTCTATTGGGTTTCTGACGGCCTCGACGGTTCACTTTCGACCTCGGGGCGAAAGGTTGAATTGTAACATGGCTTCAATTATTTTTAAAATATTCAGCTTGAGAATGGGGGGGGGGGGAAAGACGAAATCTTATTCTCAGGACGTTCAGGGATAACAATCCTTATAGAAACTCTTAAGAAATTCTTCCCAACATGCCAACAAACATTTTTTTAAACAGACAATATAAAAAAATACATTGTATATACACGGTAGTAAATATAATTTATTTTATTAACATTCATGTTTTGGGAACCCTACAGGCCTCGATCGTGAGAATGTCTGATTTTTCTGATCACACATTTTTCTACACATTCATTTCTATTGCGCCATAACTTTTATTATATCATTCTTGCACAGTTGAATGCTCTGTCTAATTTCGATTTTTGCCCTTGAACATGAGATCTTCGGCTGATCGGGTGTGAGTCCTCTCGAAGGAATTAATCCTTTGATTCCCATATTGTTTTCAAATAACTACAGCCATGAAGTTTTAAATTAGACAGGCAGATAATAGGAAACATTGTAGACCATGATTTCCTGTCTCGTAAAATATTTCCTTGGTAAAAGATTATTTTACCTAGGCCAACGTACATTCACTAATAATGCCGAAGGTCAAAAAGTAAATTTCGCAAGGATTAACCCATAGGATAGATTCAAAGATGTGTGGTATTAATAAAACTGACCATCAATATAACCTAGCCATAGGTCATCTTAATGTGTACAGAAGTATAGTCAGGTTTTTTCATAATTTATTGCTTTATTTTACTCAGGGGAAGAAAGCCAAAGGTCGGATTATATATCTAGGAAACATAAACGGAGCCGGAGTGCCCAGGACCGGCATCATTCACACCTGACAGACGGTGAGGCGAGTTCGGACATATACATTACGAGTGGGGCGTACAGGGCGCCAAGTGAGTACAGCCGAGGTTCTAGGCAGAGCAGGGCTCCAAGCCACTATTCCTACAGAAGCAGGCCTGCTTCAGTCGCTTCGACTTCTGTCAAGACCAAAATCGACAGGAAGCACGGCATGGTAGTCGAGACCATGTCTGCACCGAATCCGTTCTGCCCAAACACCAAAGGTCTCTGTTGCCTCATGCTTCTACTCAACCTGGCTATCATACTCATCACACTTGGCTTTGTCATCGTTATACAATTCTTTGAACCATTTTTTGTCTGGTATGCACACCTGCAAATCTCTTAGTTTTGTTATCAATTGTTGTTTTAAGTTTTTTTATTATTAAATTTTTTTAAAGGATTCTTGGGATTGTCTTTCTCGTGTTTGGCTTCCTCACACTAATCGGGAGTCTGATATATTGTGTGACCGTCTGTAGAGATGTCAAATCACCCGAGGAAGTTGCTCGAGGGCAGCACTACTGGACACATCATTGGCAGAAAAATATCGGTGCGCCGCCAGAGATCCATTACGCTCCTGACTACCTCACCGACACTGACCACTACAGCGTATCGGAGAAAAATGGCAGAAGGTCAAGATACTGAGTCGGACTTTAGAGTGAACAAAGAATTGTACAAAGTAACAACAGAGTCATTAGTTCTGTAATCCAGACAATTTGTTCGATTAACACAGCGTTTTGTACTTTGCAGTTACCAAAGCATCCATAATGATGCTTTCAGATCTGTTAGTATCAACTCAACCTATAATTTACTAATTATAATTAGGGAGCGGAAATTTATGTAAAATAAAACATCATCGGATGGAACATGAATATTTATATTAGAATGGAATACATTTTTATAAAAGAAAATGATATATACGATTTTCCTTCTGAGTATAAGGGGAAAAATTTACATCTTTCACTGCTTATTTGATTTGAAAAATATTATATAACAAATTAATTTTGTTTGTATTCTAAGGCAGACCTAACCATTTCATAGTAAAGAATTCTTCATAGTTGAGACATTGGAAGGATTTCTAATTTTTAATTTGTAAGAGTAAGAGCATTGGTTTCAAATTTAATTCAGTCTAGGAGTAAAAATTTTCCAAATTTTTTCTAAGCATTGAGTTTACTTGATACATGAATTTTATATATCTTAAGGCCACTGAAAATAGCTGGTATTGAATAAAATGGTTTATTAATTTGTTTATGAACAATACAAATAGAATAGGGCCAAGATGTGATCCTCGGGGGACTCCAGATGGAGCTGATATTAACATAAAATATATTAAATAAAAATTACATCAGACAAATTCAAATTTTGACTTCAAATCAAAATATTTAAATTAAAAAAAAATCAATCGGTCATAATATAAATATTCTGTTCCCTAATTTATAATTTTTAAAATAAATAAGACAACTGTTTATGCTTCTATGTTGTGGTTTATGTTTGATGTTAGTTTGTTCTCAACTTACATTCAACAACTCTTAAACTACTTAAAATCTCTCAAATATAAAGCAAAATAAATTGTTTAAATTTAATTAATAAATCTTTAGGTGATAAATTATATCATTAAAAAAACTGCAAAATTGTCAAAACAAAATAACACTAATTTAAGTCTAATTAACATACTCATTTTGTATTTTAACAATTTGGAAGAAATTTAAAATTTAAATTTCTATTCAAAAAACTTTGTAAATATTTTTCTAAAGTAATACATTAAGGACAATGTAAATAACAATTTTTCTCCTACTAGCACTTGTAAATATTTTTTTGTTTTTTGTAATATATATATAAAACAAAAACATGTTTTCTTTTTCATTGTAAATAACGTTTTGTACTAAATTTGATTCCTTGGCACTTTAAAATGTGCAGAAATAACAAACAAAGAAAATTATGTAAAATAATTGTAAAAGTGATTTAAACAAAAAATTAAATTAAAGTAAAACAATCTATAATAATTTTCCACTATATACAAAGAATATCGTAAAATTGAAATCTTGTCATTTATTAAATTAATAATAATTGTCGGTGTGAGAAAATAAAATTGGCCGTTTTAAATTTTCCTATTTAATTTTTTAATTTTTAAACTCCTTTTACACCATCCCATTTTATTGTTATTAGTATCAGTTTATTATATCGCTATTTTAAATAGCACAGCACAATTGTGCATCAGCTAAATATATTTTTGTGAAATAAATAAATTTTAATTCTTTTTTTCCTCTCTTAGCTTCATCTTTTTATCTTACCTTAATAGACCAAGTATATAATTCCACTAAAATACGTTAAAAAGTTGATAATTTGTCAGACAACTCAATGAAAAATAAGAACAAAAGTAAAGACGAGACGAGGTGAAAAGGAATGTGGCAGGTTTAATTAATACTCAAATTTATGCAGTTTCATAATTGTCGTAATTCAGGTAAAAGGTAACACAGCTATTTTGCTTTCTTTCTTACCAGTTTGATGATGAAGATGATGGAGAAAATATCTGATGTATATCAGAATGGAGTTGGTCGCCAGATTGTTTTTAACCTTGGCAGTTTTGTCCAGGCAGGGATCCAATTTATACTTGTTTCTTTCTTTGAAATGTTGTACTTATAAATAAATAAATATAACTGCCACAATCAGCAGATATTATATAAATGTAATAGGTAATTACAATAGCAAGAAAGAAACCAGAAAAACTACGTACACAAGGGACAAATAAATAGAAGCTCCTACTTGGGCAGACTTTAGAAAATTCAAAATTTGATTTATTTGACCTATGCAAAATGTAATAATAATAACAATAAAACTATGAATATTTTACTATAAACAAATAAGAATAATTATGAATATGGCTTTTACGGAAAAGGCAAACCACCAAGTAGGCATGCAAATAAATAAAAATTCAGTTTTAATGAAAAACAGGTTAAGTAGGTAGAGAGAACAGAAGTACAGTGGTTCGAGGAAACCATTTTTTGATGGGTAGATTTCTTCAAGGGTAGAACGAGAATAATAAAAGGAGATATTGATAAAAGAAAATTATGAGAAATAGCAGTGGCCCATATAAAAAAATACATTTTTTACCCTCGAGATCTCTACCCAGAAGACACTGCACAGGAAGATGCAAAGAACCATGGAATGAGCACTGCAGAGGCAAGTATGTTTAAGATGTGAGGAGGATTATTGATTCGTTGAAACATTATTGATCTGATAAAATCTGGTAAATTTGATAAACACAAACATTATTTGAACATCTGTATTTTCGCAATTTTGGTCATGCCTTCAAACATGCGTTTGCTTGGATAGCTCACTTGCCTGACTGCCAGCAGAGTTGATCGTGCGTCTTGGAAAAAGAAAAAAATTAGAGAATGGCAGACAATATACATATAAACTGAAAATATAATGTGGATGGATACAATGGTCACCAGGGACTGGAGGAGTCCTGAGCACTGCAGCTTATTGTACTATACCCTGGCTCCATTTTTGGGGGAGGGCTCACAATACAAAGCGAACTTGAGCCCCTGTGTACCAGTGTTCTTCCATCGAAGAAACTCATTTTTGAAGAGAGTTAGGACCAGGATCCGGTCCCGCCCCTTCCATTGATGAGTGCCATGTCAATTTGTTTTAATTGCGGCCACCGGTCCCCTTAGCCTTCAGAAAAATTCCAGAGGCGATGGTGGGGATCGAATCCATGACCACGGGGTCTACTAGCCAAGAGTCTGACGCCTTAACCACTCGGCTACCACGGCCCCCCAAGATATTATGTAGTCTAAACTGTAGAAGATTGTCAAAATGACACATTTAAGTGGAACACATCGAGCATTGTAAGCTTTGGTCCAAAATTGTATGTAATTTTCTATTTATTTTCCTACCACTTTCTTAAATTAAACTACCTTCCATATCTACTTTAAAACTATTTCGTACGATTATTACACATGTGATGATAATTTTTGAGATAATTCATAGGTAAAATATGAACCAAAATGGTACATTTATTATACAAATTCAAAAACAACTTTGTCCTTGATATATTTGCAATTTGCTATTTGCATATTAGACTGAAGGACATTTAATCTCACTTAGGGAACTTGAAATTATAAATATCGATTATTGTATCAATTATCTTCCATATTATCTCATTCGTGACTCCCTTGGCGAGGTGAGTGTACCAGTCTGAGTACTCATTCTCCTTGACCGCTGGGACGACGACGCCGTATGTCTGGATCGCCAGGTGAATGCATGCGAGTGCAAGGTGCTGGACCTGGTGTTCAACAACTATCGGCGAATGGTGAAGGTCTTGGAGAAAGGCGAGCGATGCCTGGCAGATTGGTACGGCGTCCCAGGTTCTTTTTGGGATCCAGGTTCTGAGCGTGGCCAGATAGTGAAGAAGGTATGTGTGCGGCATCGGTCGCTTCGTCTCAAAACGTAGGACTCTCATTATTAGAAATTCAGCCTGAACGACTGAGTCGCGCCTTGCCCAGTACTCCTCTTTTAAGTCCAAAGGGCCTAAAACATTTTTTTTTTTTTACATAAAATTAACCTATAATCAAATAAGACTAAAAGGTTAGTTAAAGATTAAAGACAAAATTATGTTTGTGTTAAATGTTATGTAATGAAGTGGAAGTATTTATTAGCAAGAATGAAGGGATTCTTTCCCATTAACCCTGGGGAATATTGAAAATTCTAGCGCAGTGTGAAAATGAAGTCTAGTGTGTGTGAATGTAATTTATTAGCATGAAAGTTAGGAACCTTTCTCCCAATCACTCTTAAGAATATCGAGTACTCTAGGGCCACTTAAAAGTAAATTATTCGCATGAAAAGTGAGGCTCTATCTGTGTTAATGAAGTCTGTTGTGTGAATGCAATCTATCAGTGAGAAGGAATGGGGTTCTTTCTCAGTTACTCTGGAAAAGTGATTATTCGGGGATGGTGTGAAGTAATTTCTGAGTGTAAATGAAGAGTCTTCTTCTCCACCCACCTTGAGGAGTATCAAGTACTCTCGGAGAGTCCAAATATAATTAACATGGATGAAGACGCTTCTTCTCTACTCACCTTGAGCAATATAGACTCTAGGGCAGTGTGAAGTTAATTTATTAGCATGAATGGTGGTGCTCTTTCGCCAATCATCCTGAGCAATATTGTGTACTTTGGGGCAGTGGGAATGAACGGGCTTCTTTCACAATAACTCCAGAATAGTAAGTATTCTGGGGCAGTGAGAATGTAATTTATTAGCGTGAACGAAGATGCTTCTTCTCCACAAGTGCTCTGGAGCAGTGCGATTAGTACAAATAAACGGACTCTCCAATCTCCCTGAGGAGTAGCAAATATTCTATGGCAATGTGAACGTGAAATCAGGTAAGTGTGAATATACTTTATCAGTGTAAATCTTGGAAAAGGAAAATAAAGAAATTTAAGGAAGAATAAAGCTTACTTTACCTTAATAGTATCCACAATATATAATAACTGACCATAACATCCTTGTTGAAGGTTTCTTTTTCAAAATTAACATTCAAATAGTACAATTATAAAAACATTGAGAAAAATAATTTCTTATATTTTGACATACTGGATCCTCGATGGAGAGTGTGGTGTGCTACATTTATGACATCCCTCAGCCTATGCTTGTCGTCGAGGAGCTTGCCGCTCAAGTACAATGCAGTCGTTGCAATCAAGTATCGGTCGTACGAGGTGTTTACCTCAGCAAAAAACCTTTAAAAACATTTCATTTTTAAATGCAATTCTTGTGAATATGTTTGTAGGCTGAAAATTCCAGACTCACTGGTGAAGAATGGTTGCTGCAGAAGCGATTGTGACCGGGGTTGCCTTCAGCTTGTACCCGCACTCGAATATAAACCGAACAGCTGAAAAATTACTTTCCTCGAATCTGTAGTCAACACGGCAGGATTTGCATTGTTTCTCCTCATACTGCTTCCGATCCAAATCGACACCACTTAACTTGAATAAGAGAATTTTTAATTATTAACTTATGAATAACATAAATAATCTTGGAGGTAAACTGGGCAGGTCTGAAATGGAATAGTCATTTGTTGTTTTTTTGCCAAGCTTTCAGCTTTTTATTAAGCCGTCCTCAGGGCTCTACACAAGGATCAACATAATTATTTTAATGGCATAGGCTTACAATAAAACAAATTAATAAAAAGCTGAAAGCTAGACAAAAAAGATAAGACTACTTCATTGTGGACTGCATACTTGATCCCAATCATCAGTTGATAAATAATCTAATTGAATATTGAATTTGTAGTAAATTTAGTTTTTTTTTTTTTTTTTTTTTTTTTTTTTTTTTTTTTTTTTTTTTTGTGATCAACTTCAACGTAAGCAAGGGTTCTTACAGCTTTAAAACTTAATGAAAGAATTACTTAATATACTTAATATGTTTGTTTTTAGTAGAGGCATTGGAAGGATTTACAATTTTTAATAAGGAAGCCGAGAGTTCTAAGAGCATTGGTTTCAGATTTAATTCGGTCTAGGAGTAAAAATTTTCCAAATTTTTTCTAAGCATTGAGTTTACTTGATACATGAATTTTATATATCTTAAGGCCACTGAAAATAGCTGGTATTGAATAAAATGGTTTACTAACTTGTTTATGAACAATACAAATAGAATAGGGCCAAGATGTGATCCTTGGGGGACTCCAGCTGATATTAACTTAAAATATATTAAATAAAATTGCATCAGACAAATTCAAATATTGACTTCAAATCAAAATATTTAAATTCTAAAAAACATCAACTGATAAGAAATATGTAAAAATATAAATATTCTTTCCCTAATTTATAATTTTTAAGATAAATAATAAGGTAACTTTTATTATTCTATGTTGCATTATATGTTTTATGTTATGTTGTACTCAACTTACTTTCAATAAATCTTATACCTCTTGAAATCTCTCAAATATGAAGTGAAATAAATTGTTTAAATTTAATTTTCATAAATCTTTGGTCGATAAATTACATCATTTAAAAAAAAAAAAAAAAAAAAAAAAAAAAAAAAACTGGAAAACTGCCAAAGCAAAATAGCAACCCTACTTAAAGTCTAATTAACATACTCATTTTGTATTTTAACAATTTGGAAGAAATTTAAAACTTAAATTTCTATTTAAAAAATTTTGTAAATATTGTGGGTTTTTTTTTTAATGTAATGCATTAAGGACGATGTAAATAACAATTTTTGCCCTGCTAGGGCCCAAATTGGTAAGGTATATGGTCTGAAATGAAGTAGTCATATACTTAAAAAAATAAATAAATAAAATAAAATAATAATAATAATAAGAGAGAGAGAGAGAGAGTACTTCATTTTGGACTGCCTGCTCGATTCCAATCATCAATTGATAAATATTATAATTTAATTTTTGAATTTGTAGTAAATTTTGTTTTATGTGATAAATTTCAACAAAAACAAGTGTTTTACAACAAATTTTAAAATTTGATGAAAGAATCATTTAATATGTCTGTGCTTCGGTTTTCGTAATTAGATTTTAATTTAAATTAATTCATTTTGAAATGTCCTTTTGTGTCTGTTTTTAAAATGTCCTGCAATGGTATTCGCCTTATTTTGCCTTCCCCAGCTAGTTATGTAGGACTGAGGCCTCTTTTCAAATTAAACTACCACATAAAACTTGCCATTTCGTACGTAATACATTTATTAATTACTCTGGTGAGCTGTTGTTATTTTTAGATGGGAAAATTCTCCAATAACGGCCCGGCCGTGAACTGGGGCAGTATATTTCGCCGACCCTCTTTGAATAAATGAATAAAATACGTGTTCATGCACCCCGGGCTGGGGCTTAGCAATTAGGACGATAAGGGGATAATGCAAGGGCCCTCCCTGGCTGCAGCGAAATACGCCCACGATAACGATGTCGACTAATCTCAATTATAATTAGATTCGGTTTAAATTTAACCTCTTTAATATATTCGGACAGCTCTGAGCCCGTTGCTAACATCAAATCGGAATAACAAGAAGAAATTAGTAGAGAATATTAAAAACAACACTGAATATGGATGTAATTCCTGTTGATCGTTGTTTCACCATTATTTTTGTTATTATATCATCTCCCAGACCTATTAACCTGTTTAGCGGGCTTTTTTGTGGCCCTGAGAAGGGCAGATGTATTGTAGTGTTGAGGTGATGAATCGAACCGGGCCACTGTCTGCCATTGGCTAAGGTCCGAGGGCCGTGAGTCTGTTGAAGGGACTTTCTCTCCGAACTCATAGTCTGGCTGACATGAGGATCTTTAACGTCCGTACCTACCAAGCTCTTACCGGACAGTCCGATTCTCAAAATGGGAGCTGACGCATCGCCGCCTTAGCGACGATGTAGAGGTTTCTCACCCCGAAGGGCTGCTACCGCCACGCTCACATCTCGCCAGAATGGTTAATGCCGCACACAAGGCCAGCTGACCGAATACATCGGCCCGCTCATCAGCTCTCTCTGAGTATAGAGGCTCCCCTAGCGTAGAAACTTCCGGGTACGGTTTCGGATTTAAGTGTCTGTTGAAGGGACTATGGTTCAGCAGGTACCCATCGATTAGACCAGTCTTGAGGTGTCAAGTGCGGCCTCGTCGAGGAGAAGAGTGTTGCAGTGCCCCCGGTTATATACGCTCTACTCTTTTTGGCTGCATGGAGAGCGAAACCATACCAGAAATGGAAGTGGTACCTAGCGGGTACCGTGGTAACTGCATCTGACCATCACAGCCTGCTTTCCGCAATGCCCAAAATCCTGGAAAGTCTCCTTTTAAAACGCTTAATACAATAGTGGACACTTAAAAATCATTCCCTCTCACCAATTCGGCTTTCATCCTCAACATTCCACTATCCAAAATGTTTTAGAGTAGTCGGCCTCGAAAAAAAAAAAAAAAAAAGACTGGGCGCGTTCTTAGACGTAGCGCGGGCTTTAGACAGGATCTGGCATCCACATTGCGATGTGTCTTCAGTATGACCTAATGAATCCTAAGGCTCCTGTACAATACCATATCAAACATTTCTATAAAGCAGTGTCAGGCCTTCTTGAAGGGCTTTTCTAGAAAATGTGACATGTGTCATCTCTGTGACCTATCCTCGACCACAAGAGCCATTGAGAATTGATACAGGATAAACACGTTAAATGTAGATTTTTTTAATGGTTCAGGTTCAATATACATGATCATTTAGGAATTTTCTGTTTGAATATTTAAAATAAAATGTGGTATAAATAATAAGTGAACGTCTAGCCTCCTTACATACCACACGATGCATGTAGATAGAAGCCTTGGGTTTAATCCGATAAATCATTTAAAAGAACGAATTTCCTACTGATGAAAAGTCCCAGTTGAATAATTAAGGGGCGGGAATGGGCTGTTATTCTGTTGGCAGTACTGGCTTTGTATCGGTTTCGATCCGTTGGGAAATGGGGTGGTTCAGTCGCGCCGACAGCCCGCGCCGGGTAGCACAGGCCGAGCGAAGGGAGAACGACAGAGGGTGAGAAAGTTCTGTGAGAGAAGACAGGGCAAGGGGGAGAGCGCCTGTGAGCAACCTGTGTCGCCCGCTAACCACAACGGTAAGGATTTAAAAAAAAATTATATAAAATCAAAAATGTTTAAAAAACGTGCACCTGACACAATACGATTTATTTTTTTCATCGGGATTACATTACTGGCTTCTTAACCCCTTTGAACACTGCACAACGGGGATTAAAAAAATCACCTACGTGGTAAGACAAGCATAATGCATAAAGCATAGAGTCAAAAGGTGCTGCCACCAAAATCCAATAAAGGTCTGAGTAGGGATAATCGGCTGAGCAAGCATCTTTCAAGCCTCGACTGTCTCAATGTCTCCCATATTTCACTACACATTTAAGACAGTTAAAGTAAAACTCCTTAACACACTGAAAAATTCGAGAAAAAGTTTAAATAACAATTCTTCCAATTTAAATATAACATAACATATTCGTATTTTCATGTAGAAACAGTATGATTTGCATCATCGTATATCCTATCTAAATATAATTAATTAGAAAACGAGGAGTTAAAACAAATTAATAAACTTTAAAAACAGGGAGAAATTAACATTTAATTTTCATTAGCAGAATAAATGATACGTATTATGAATTTTTTCTTCATTGAATTGTACAATGAAATATACATAAAAAAGTTATAAAATTTATTATTTTTTAAATTAGTACTCGTTGACAAACATAGGCAAATTATAAAATAATTTAGAATAATTGTTCCACAGTAGAATAAGACGTGTATTATTTAACAGTTCAACTTTTCAATGTGGGCAGGCCTGTTTTACACATTCAGTCGTACATTGATTTATAGACAATTAACACAAAAGTTATTCAAAAAATAATCGTTGATAAACATAAGGAAATTACAAAAAAAAAAAAATTAAATTTGGCATAATAGATCAAGACGTGTTTCATGTAAAAATTCATTTTTTTAATGACTAACTGTTATTAAATATGATTATTATAAATAGAACAATTGTTAGAAATAGAATTAGAATAATTATTAAAAATATTAATGAAAATTATTTTCACTGTTATAAATACAATCAAGGTACAAATATAAATTCATAATAAAATAAGACGTGCAGTATTTAAAAATTACAATTTTTAAATGAGGATTGGTTTTTGAAAATCTATTAAAAAAAATAGTAGAAGGTGATAAAAATTACATAACAAGATAAACGTATAAACAGCATATTACAAGACAAATTAAACGTGCCATAGTAGAAAAAGACGTGTGCCATGTAAAAATTGTTTACTTTTATAGACAATCTTTTATTAAATATGATTTAATCTTGTATTGAAGAATAGAAAAAATAGAAAATATTATTTAAACAATTAATGATACAGGGTTATAAATAATGTGGCATAATCAAATAACACACGTGTAATATTTAAAAGTTTCAAATTTTAAATGAGTTTGGTTTTTACATATTGAATCGCTCATTGAGTAATGTATATAGTTTTATATTTACAGTTTATATGTATATATATGTACATATATTGTATGTATGTATGTATATATATATATATATATATATATATATATATATATATGTGTGTGTGTGTGTGTGTGTGTGTGTGTGTGTGTGTGTGTCTATATGTGTATATATTTATGTATATATATATGTGTGTATATATATATATGTGTGTATATATGTATATATGTGTATATATTATACATAAACACTAGGTTATATATACAAACATAAAAAATATTTAACAAATAATAGAAGGTTTAAACATAAGCAAATTACAAAAAAAAAGTACCATAGTGAATCATGTAAAAATTCTTTCTTTTTAATGACAAATTTTTATTAAATACGGTTTAATCGTAGTTTGACGAAAGGAAAAAATACCATAAAAATTATTAAAGCATATGGTAAACGATAATAAACATGATCGAGGTCCAAAAATAAACTGAATTAAAATTGCTATTATAAAATAAGCCGCGCAGTTTTTAAATATTCCAAATTTCAAATGAGGATTGTTTTTTACACATTGGATCGCTAATTGAGTAATGCATAGTTTTATATTTACAGTATATATATGTATATGTGTGTATATGTATATATGTGTATAGATATGTATGTATATGTGTATATATGTATATGTATATATACGTGTGTATGTGTATATATGTATATATATGTGTATATGTATATATTATACATAAACACTAGGTTATATATACAAACATAAAAATATTTAACAAATAATAGAATTTTTAAACATAAGCAAATTACAAAAAACAAGTACCATAGTGTATCATGTAAAAATTCTTTCTTTTTAATGACAAATTTTTATTAAATACGGTTTAATCGTAGTTTGAAGAATAGAAAAAATACCATAAAAATTATTAAACCATATGGTAAACGATTATAAACATGATCGAGGTTCAAAAATAAATTGAATTAAAATTGCTATTATAAAATAAGCCGCGCAGTTTTTAAATATTCCAAATTTCAAATGAGGATTGTTTTTTACACATTGGATCGCTAATTGAATTATGTATAAAACAACATAAAAATCAATATAAAAAAATAATAGTGATAAACATAAGCAAATTGCAAAAGTAAAAAATAAAATAAATGTGTCATAGTAGACCGAGGCATGTATCGTGTTTTCACGTCACGGTTTGTACTTTTGAAGATGTAAACCTTCCAGCTATCAGGCACAAGTGATTCACTTAATAATTTAAAAACTTTATTTTTAACAAGATAGTTCAGTAATTTATTGTTTTAGAATTGTATCTGGCAATGTGTATTAGTTATTTTATATTTCTATTGCGTTAGAAGGTTCTATTTTTGTTTTATTTTGTTAAAATATCTTGTATCGTTTATATTTTGTGGCTCTGAACTACTTTACTGGCACAAGTTGCTCAATTAATAATAGCAGGCTAAATAAAAGGATTTAATAATTTATTAATAAATTAAAAGTACCTTAGTAAAATAAGGCAAATGGTGATTTTCAATTGGGCACAGCATGATTTATATATTGACTGAATTTGACGTTAAAAGTTATATAACTATAATTTAGCAACTGGCAGGATTTAATTCCAATAAACACGCAGGTATTGTATTACTAGACCTAAATAAGGCGTTTGACACTGTCCGGCATAACGGAATAATTAGCATATAAATTCATAGCATGTGCTGTTAAGATCATAATGTCCTATCTAAGTGGAAGATCCTTTCGCGTTGTTCTTAACGTCTTCGTCTTTCATAGTTGTTCCTGGGGTACCTCAAGGGTCTATCCTAGGGGCCAACACTTTTTTCTATATTCTTAAATGCTCTGCCTACGCTAGATCAGTTAAACTGCAAGTTGGCCCTTTACACGGACGGCATCGTAATACATGCCTCCTGGAGGCAGAATGCTATAGCAAACAATTCGACCTTGACAATTTTTTAAAAATGGTACACTTCTGCCACAGATGGAAGTTAATTTTAAACGCGGCAAAAATATAATCGATATTTTTAGCCGACGACGACCTTCCCTTGATAAACAAACCTAGGGTGACACTGTACCACACGAATATGAATGAACTTGTTAACACGTTGATAAAGAGATGAAAAAATAATGATTGAGACTCTTTTCCCCCTTTTAAGCCGAGAATCATCTTTGAGCGTACCAGTTAGCTATGTACAAAGTGATAGAGAAACCAGCTGGAGCTACACAAGCATGACTAACATTGAGAGGTTAGAAATGATAGAAAAAAAGCCACCTCCTACGTTACACAATGCTCATAGACTTGCACGCTTTAGTTGAAATATCAAGGATTAGAGAGCAGTTAAAATACATGACCCAAAAATTTCTTGCTCAAAAAGTCAACAGCGAAAACTCCATATGTGCTTCAAACTGCACAGTCTAAGATCTTGGAAGCACAGGAGATTAAAACATATTTTATCCTCCCGAATCTTCTCGCGGTTTTTGCCTTGTTTCGTCTCAAATTCTTATTCATCACCCTTCTCACTTATTTAACTATCTGTTACTTAATAACTTATAAAAATATTTAACCGTCAACTTACTGATTTGTTAATTTATTAAACTGTTAACTTTCTAAATAGTCAATTTATTACTAATTTGTTAAACTAATTTATTTAATTTAAACTAAATATTTCACTGTACATACTGTATTAGACCAAATTATTAAATGAATATCTTTTTTTGCTGACATGTTATAACTGTTAGTTCTTGGAAAAATTAATAAGTAGTTTTCCCAGTTTCTGAACAATGCCGTAATGATTTTGCTAATGCAAAGGATTTGTTAAAGTAAAGGTTTTTCGTAAACATTTTCCCATCAACATCGACAATTGGTATACAAGAGGTATGGTACACAAATGTAGATATGCTAAAAAGGACGCATAGGGCCCCGCCACAAAAATCATCAAATCATCAAAAATGCATATGTATGCAAATATGTTGTTAGAAAATGTCATGTCAAATAAACACACTGTAAAAAAATAAAAAAATAATAAGCAAGATATAAAACCAGACGCATTTTGGTTTAAAAGTTGGAAAATGTTTTATTATTCACGTATATTATATTTTTTTTGCCACCTTCTGATTATTTGTTTTCACTTTTTAAATAAATTATATGTTTTAAGGGGCGTCGGTAGCCGCAACGGTTTAGATATTGACACGACACTCAACACTGTAAGGTAAAGGTCCCGGGTTCGAATCCAGCGGCCCTGCTACCCGACATACTTGATGATGATGATGATGATATTTCGGGGTGTTGTATACTGCGCCCTTTGAGAGCTATTGTATCCCCCGTTCTCTGCCTAGAGCACATCGGTGAGTCCTAATTCATCAAGGAATTTGATTAATAGGCCCGGTTATATAGGTTGAAGCTCTTCTATGGTCACATTGTACATCCCAAAACACTTCCTCCTGCGGGCTAATGTTGCTCCGCAGTTTGTTAGCAGATGTGTTGGTGTCTCTTTTGCTTTTTTGCAGAATCTGCATGTGCCATCTTGGATTATTCCAATTTTCTTTAGATGTCCATTTAACCTACAGTGTCCTGTTAGGATTCGCAGTCTATTCCTGCCTCCTTTGACACATTCAGTAATTTCTTTCTTTCCGAAATTGGTTAGAAGATTCTTGGATTGTCTGTGCCCAATAAGCGAATTCCAGAGTTCCCTTATTTTCTTTTTGTCCTCATGTCTGAGATATTCATTGATAGTGTGGGTTCCTATGCCACAGAAGGGTTCGGGTCCTGTCAGCGGTGTAGCTGCCCCTTTCCTTGCAAGGGTGTCCGCTTTCTCGTTGCCATTTACACACATGTGTCCTGGGACCCAGCAGAGGCTTATTTTATTCTGCGTACCTAGTAAATTTAATTTGGTTTTGCAGTTCAGCACCATCTTTGAACTAATGATGTTTGAACTTTGATGGCTGCTTGGCTATCTGACATGATAGCTATATTCTTGTTTTTGTATCCTTTATCTAGGTTGAATTGGACACATCTTTCTATTGCATGAATCTCTGCTTGAAAGATACTGGTGTGTTTTCCCATGGCTTCCGAGTATTTGATACCATGTCCAAATACTCCTGCTCCTGAACCTTCCTGTGTTTTGGATCCATCTGTGTACCAAAGGATGGTGCCATTTTTAAAGGAATCCATTCCTTCCCATTCCTTTTTGATGCCCAGATGTGTTCGGAATTTTTACCCGACATACTTACAAATGGGCTTTTTTTCAAAAACACCACCACCCCGAGGGTTGATATAACCTCTGCTATTGGTGGTAACCTTGCTAACCTTATATATATATATATATTTGTGTGTGTGTGTGTAGGTGTGTGTGGGTGTTTTAATGTACTTCAATGTAGATTCAAGGTATAAAACAAATCTATTTTGCTGAACACGTCTTATTCTGCAAGCTCTTATTTTATTTTAATTATTTTTGTGCATTGGTTATGTTTATTACAATGCATTAATTTTTTTATATAACTTATATATACAGGGTGAATTGCTACTCGTGCTACAAACTTCTCCAGTAGATTCTTCACCCTAAAATGAACAAAAAAGTTCATATTGTCCATGGTCCGATTCTCAACCATTTCAGAGTAATTTCGCTTTTTATCGATTTTGAAAGATATCACGTCCTGGGGTCGGAAAATCGTGATATCTTTTAATCTAAACATTTCTCTGAAAATCTAATAGCACCGTTGAAATTCCCGTTAATTTTTCAATAAGAAGATGACGGTGGCAAAACGTTTGGGCTAATTTTTGGTGTTTTATTTCAGCCAGAACTACAAAATAAGTGGAAAATTGTGTAAATCGGAAAGTGTATAAAGTAATCCAGAGTTTCTAATTTTAGTCTCAGAAGGCAGCAAATTTGAGGAAAACTACCTGATTTAATAACGCTTATAACGCACTCGTCATTTTTTTATTTGGTGGTTTTGAGACCAAGATGTCGATGACAAAAAGAGAAAAACTGTAAAAACCACAAAAAGTTTTTTCACTTTGTTTTTCTCTCAAAATCATAATTCCATTGAAATTTTTTAATTTAATTTAATGCCCATTTAGTATGTAATGCTTAAGAAGTTTACAAACAGCTAGAAGGTCAAGGAAGAAAGACCCAATAAGTCTTTTATTTACACAATTGGAATTAGGATTAATACCTAGTAAGATAATGATGTTTACTCACAACGAATGAAAAGATTTGAATTTTGTTCATTGTCTAAAGTGTACTCGTGCAGTTAACAAAATTTGTGATAATGTCTACATTTTCGTATGAAGAGTATGCAGATATGCATCTTATTTATGGTTTCTGCGGTTGTAGCGCGAGAGCAGCGCGTCAAGAATATGGAGTTAGGTATCCTCACCGACGTTTACCTAGTATCGGTGTTTTCATTAGGCTCCACGAATGTCTCCGTAGAACAGGTAGATTCCCCACAAATTTACGCGAATTAGGTAATCAGCAAACTGATGTTGGTTTGGAACAAACGGTGATCGATCGGGTAATGGCTCAACCAGATATCAGCACACGAGACCTCGCGAGAGCATTCGGGATCTCCCAGTTCAAGGTGTGTGAAATTTTGAAAAAGGAAAAACTATATCCCTACCACGTTCAAAAGATTCAAGTATTGCATACTGGTGACAATTATCGTAGGAAGGAATTTTGTTGCTGGCTTGTACAATTTGACACTGAGGAACATCACTTCTTTCATCGAATTTTGTGGTCAGATGAATCAAATTTCACCCGAGACGGAGTATTTAACATCCATAATCTGCACCAATACTCCCATCAAAACCCACATGCAAGTCGTCAGCAACATTCCCAAAGACGTTTTTCAATCAATGTTTGGGCGGGAGTTATTGGAAATGTCCTCATCGGTCCCTACTTAGATTTTCCGGCAAGATTAACTGGCCCAAAAAGTTGAACTCTCAAATATTAGCAATCCTTGAACCACCATTTTTTCTCTTTTTGTCATCAACATCTTGGTCTCACAACCACTAAATAAGAAAATGACGAGTGCGTTGGAAGCGTTATTAAATCAGGTAGTTTTCCTCAAATTTGCTGTCTTCTGAGACTAAAATTATAAACTCTGGATTACTTTATACACTTTCCGATTTACACAATTTTCCACTCTTTTTGTAGTTCTGGCTGAAATAAAACACAAAAAATTAGCCCAAACATTTTGCCACCGTCATCTTCTTATTGAAAAATTAACGGGAATTTCAACGGTGCTATTAGATTTTCAGAGAAATGTTTAGATTAAAAGATATCACGATTTTCCGACCCCAGGACGTGATATCTTTCAAAATCGATAAAAAGCGAAATTACTCTGAAATGTTTGAGAATCGGACCATGGACAATATGAACTTTTTTGTTCATTTTAGGGTGAAGAATCTACTGGAGAAGTTTGTAGCACGAGTAGCAATTCACCCTGTATACTTGTGTATACTTTAATGCACCGAAAAACTTTCAAAAATGCAACTTTTACATGGTATACTGTTATTCATAAAACATAAAATAATTATAGTGGACTTTTAATGGGTTGGGATTGGAAAACCGAAAATAATTTTCAAATAATTAAGGTTTTTAGTTGAGATAAAAATTAATTACTTGAAAGAAATTAATTGGTCAAGCGGGTCAGAAAACTGGTGAATTTAATAATTTTCAAAAATGAGACTAGATTTAAATATACAGACAAAAAAAAAGGAATAATTTATTTGGTATCCCACCGGCCGTAAAACAAAGTTCGTAACGATCAGATTGATTTTACTGATGATGGCATGACACGAAACGGGACTACAATAGCGCAAGATCGATAAAGATAGGATAACTCGATTTTATTGAAAAACCTCGACACGCTTGGTAGATACGACATCAAAAACTTGTAACAACGTGTCGTTCCTTCGGTTCTTTTTAATTTACGGCGGTTTTTTGTTCGACAAACAAAGCGTCGTTTCGTCATAGATTTAAGGGTTTTTCCTCCAAGACTGAAACGAACCCGTCCAAAGACAAACTGGTCCCCGGACAAAGCCATTGTTGTTCCTAAGTCTCGTCGGGCCCTTCAAAGGACACCCAGTTGAAGTTCAAAGCGGAAAAGAACCCTGGGAACGCTCTCAACCGGTTAAGACAGGATCAATTATTCACGAGGAAGGGAAATTATTCGATTCAAGAGAAACTTCCATTTACATTTTATAAATAAATGTTTTGAAATTGTAAATTTTAAAAAAATAAATAACTACCACATACAGGGTGTACTTTTTAGATGGCCCGACTTATTTTTATTTATACCACAAAATACGTGTTTAATATTTTTTAGTCCAGTTTCAAATTTTTACCCTTTTTTGGAGAAAAAATGTATGGGTGCCATAGGCCCAGTTCAACTTCAACATTTCAAATACTGCACATCCTGACACATAATTTTAAAGGATGTTTTACTCTAAAAATGTGAAATCGGATATTAAATTGGACAAAAAATGACGAGGTTGTGGAAGAGAATGTGAAAAAATGCATTTCGTTTGTTTTGTTGTTAATTCCAATAATTAGCTTCTTCTATAATTAAACATTAATTGCCCTTATTGTTTACGTTGTGTTTAAGAAAAGGAATTGAGCTTTAAAATTGTTGCGATATCGTTAGATTTGGATAAAATCCGAGGTCGTGTGAGAAAAACGCCTGAAAAATGACATCCTGTTGGATATTTTACAATAAAATGGTCTATTTTCATATTGCTATGACAATTCGTATTTAAGGGTGTTAAACTGCGGTCAAAACTAATCTAGGTTTTTGAAAAAAATGCCGATGTAATTTTCATATTAAAAAAAATCGTTTATAAGGTGTTTTTTCTTTTGAATTTGAATTCTTTTGAAACAATGACGCTTTCATAAAAATTTTCAATTCGTGTTTAAGCGCGTTAAAGAGCAGTCAAAACTGATCTAAGTTCTTGGGAAAAAAAGGCTGTTGTAATTTCTATATTTAAAAAAATATCTTATACAGGGTGTCTTTTAGATGGCCAGGCTGAATATCTCTTGAATCAATGACGCTTTGTAAAAAAAAAAAAAAAAATGAAATAAAAAAAATCAATTCGTATTTAAGAGTGTTAAATAGCAGTCAAAACTGATCTAAGTTCTGAAAAAAAAAGAAAGAAAAAGCAGTTGTAATTTCTATATATAAAAAAATATCTTATACAGGGTGTCTATTAGATGGCCAGGATGAATATCTCTTGAATCAATGACGCTTTGTAAAAAAAAAAAATGAAAAAAAAAATGAAAAAAAAATCAATTCGTATTTAAGCGTGTTAAAGAGCAGTCAAAACTGATCTAAGTTCTGAAAAAAAAAGCAGTTGTAATTTCTATATATAAAAAAATATCTTATACAGGGTGTCTTTTAGATGGCCAGGATGAATATCTCTTGAATCAATGCTGCTTTTAAAAAAATTGATAATTCGCATTGTAGGTATTAAACTGCGGTCAAAACTAATCTAAGTTGTTAAAAAATTTATTTTAAATCTACAATTCTAATTGAATTTACGGATACCTTCTTTGAGCCGCTTTATAGGGTTCTTGACCTTTCTGAAACTTTACAAAACTATGACGTCATTAAATTTGGTATTATTTAAATAACTGATGTCAGGACAAAATTACAAAGAATGTAAAGCCTCCAAAAATTTTACATATCGTACATTTACCATCAGTAAAAATATTTTATCATTTGTCCTCGTTCTTTCGGGTAAAAATCGTTAATATCAATTATTCTGCCAGATCCGATAGGGAAGATTGACGGAAACGAAAGAAAAATCACCACCTTGCTTTTCTCTGCTTACAACCCTAAGATATTTTCTGAAAGATGAATTTTATTTTTAAAAAGGACAACACTTTATTTCTTTAACATTTTACATTAATGATCATTGTGATACTTTTCCAGGTTAAGTATCTGAAATGTGATCCGCCTATCCTCGCTGGTCTATCAGACGTAGCAGATAGACGCTAGCCAGGCCTAAGTATAATCTTTTAATTTTAATATCCATGTTGAAACTTGTTTCAGCCTTTTTTGTTCCTAGTTTTAAACTCTCAAGTGGAAAATAAAATATTAAAGTAATTTGTTCTTAATGGTATTTCATAATATTAATATATTACGTTAATAAAATCGTATAAATTACAAAATATATATTATCTTTTTTGTTAAATCAATCGCCCAATTTTCTACCCTTTTCACAATTGATAAAGCATCGTTTCAGCCCAAACCCCTTTGGGAGTCGTTGGGCGAATTTCCTCAGATCATAAATAAAGCAGTTCGTGTCGGCTCGAATTTCTCCCCGCCCTCCTCACAGAAGTGTGTAAATACACTAAGAAAAAACTCCAAAACCCAGTTGGAAATGGCAATAAGGCTCAATATTTAAAAAATTACCTCTGTAGTAGTAAAACAATCAGTGAAATACGAAAAGGGTCTCAACCATCTACCGTGAGCATTACGATTGTGCCTAGCGGTCTCTTTGGCTTGTAAAACATAATCGGTTAAATTCCTAATTGGTCTTTGTAGCTAGGGCCAATTGCTCTAAAGCAATTGCTCCCTCTTTGATTAGATCACGTTCATAATCTGCTTAAGCAATTTGCTCATGGCCTATTCTGATGGGCTGAACGACATAACAAGACAGAGGATTTGGTTTTACTTCAAACAAATATATCGCTAGTTTCATTTATCTACCTTTTTTTTTATTAAACCCACTAGGAAAAATACAGAAGAACCTAGTTAAGGCGAGACAGACCGCGACTAATATTGGCCTAGTGTGGAGATTACATTGTTATCTACAGCTATTCGTTAAGCATAAGATATTTTAATCAGTTTCCAAAGCTTTGTTGAGAGCTCCCGCTCAGACAGGCATTCATAGAAAGAAAGAAAGAGATCGATTGATAGATGAGGAGAGAGTTGGAGATAGAGATAGATAGACACACACATAGAGAGAGAGAGAGAGAGAGAGAGAGAGAGAGAGAGAGAGAGAGAGA
>CM077110.1:763391-782732 GCA_039619505.1 Cimex hemipterus | reverse complement strand
AGAGAGAGAGAGAGAGAGAGAGAGAGAGAGAGAGAGAGAGAGAGAGATACGGGCAGCCAGAGGACAAATGAAAGAGAGAAAAAAGTGCAAAGAAAGTAAAAAGAAAAAAGAAAAAAGGAATAGAGAGAGAAAAACAAAAGAGAAGGAGAGAGAGAGAGACATTGAAAATAAACTGACAAGCAGTTAGAAAAATAACCACAAAAAGACAATGATTAAAAAAATAGACAGCGAGGGAAACGAAAGCAGAAATACAGCGACAAACAGGCAGACGCCAGAAAAAAAAGAGAGAAAGAGTAAGACAGATAGCGATAGACAGGCAGCCAGAGAAACAAAAATGAAAAGGGTGAAAAAGTAAGACACATACAAACATACAGACGCCAGCAAAAACAAGGTAGAAAGAGAGAGAAAGCGAAAGAGGGAGAGAGAGAGAGAGAGCAATAGAAAATAGAAAGAAAAAAGGGATAGAGGGTGACAGAAAAGAGAGAGAACAAGAGTGAGAAGAAAGCGACAAACGACAGACAGTCAATTAAAAAAACGGTGAGAGAGAGAGAGAGAGAGAGAGAGAGAGAGAGAGAGAGAAATAGAGTAAGACAGACAGCGACAAACAGACAGACAACCGGAGGAAGAAAGAAAATAGAGAGAGAGATACAAACAGACAGTCAGAGAAAGGAAGAAATTTGTCTTTTATAGAATTGTACAAGTTTTAAGGCAGGCCGAAATTGTTTATATTCCTTTGTGTTTTGTGAGTTAGCTTTCAAGAATAATTAAACATGTTTTTTGGTCGGTTTTATTTGTATTACCTCCACGGTAATCGTTTGTTCATCCTTTATGGAGAAGGTTCGACGAACCTCGGACCGTGTCCTTGCCCGGGTCAAGGGCGTGTACCGACCGATTGATTTCAAGCCCCTGGAACGAGCCCCACTACCGACAAAAAAGATATGACATCCAGGCCGAGGCCATTAATAACACGGCGTAAACAAGTCTGAGATATCACCGTCTTGTGTGTGATAATGCGATTAACCGAGATAGCCTGGAACCCGGCTCCTGAAGAGATACCCGCCAACGATTAAAATGACTGATGAAAACCGGCCTGGAATTTAACTAACCCTCGGAGACGTCGGAGGTTATTTATAACGGGCCCTTTAGAACCTATTGTGTCTCCCTTGCTATTTTATAGTAGTTTCAAGTGCGCTACTTTATCACCACCCTGTTTATAAGCCCCTAAACACTCGGCCCTGCGGCACTGTCGATGATAGCATGTGTACATATTAACTTGTACCGTCTAACCTAGCGTACAATTCATAGTTCATATTTTTATTTATGAAATACTTATGTACACGATATTACATTCTCCTTCACGGATGGGATCTGAAAATAGCCGGCCCGTCATCGCCACGAAATTAGATTCTTCTTATTTTTTAGTATTTTAAAGTTACAATTTCAAAATGTATGAGCGGAAAGTTGGAAACGTTTAAAAGTTAAATGTAGTACAAAATCCCCAACTCTATCCAGACTGATGATGTAATTCCTCCCTGCACCAATAATACGCAACGCTTTAGGTTGTTCGGTTTGGAAATAATAGACAAAAACTGTAGTCAGATTGCTTGGTATTGTTATAAGCAGTTATAAGCAAGGAGAAGCAAGAATTTAATTTTCGACAGACATCTGACGACATTTTCGTAGTTAAGATCGAAGTCTTGAGGTTAAAGGTCAACCAAATTCTAAGTTAATTGAAAAATTTATCTACTTCTCTCTCCTCCCTCTCTCACTCTTCCTCTTTCTTTCCATCTGCTTTCCGTCGCTCTTCGCCGCCCTCCATGCCCCCTCCCCCCTCTCACTCACACACACACTCTCTCCCTCCCTCTATAGTGTGTAAAAATAATCCCACAAAAAGATATTGTAAAATAGATGTTATTCTCGTAAGGGATTCGAAAGATAACGGCTTCCGAGAGGTTCGAGAAAAAATGTAAACACACATAGCAAGTTGTGTAACTCGACTGCAGTAAATAAATAATAACTCGTATGGTAGCGCCTCTGGAGAGCATTAATATAAATGAACTTTCTATATGTCAAGAAGAACCAGATTTATTAAGGGTGGTCTAATAAATCAGTATATATAAAGTTGTAATAGTCATTAATCATACTTTATAATCGACCGGAGAATATCAAATATATGTATGCCTTTTTCCAAATATTTGCTATTCTGCCGTTATTATCAACTTTAAACGAATAGATACGAATGGTATCTTATACATATTTCCTCTAAACGAAAATGTGACATTGTGTTGCATGAAAACACTCCTTTTTTAGGGGGTTGGATTGGCATCTTGCGGCCCGAAGGGGACATCAAACCCGATCTGTTTCGGCTCTCGTCAAGCCCCTGTCAGGGAAAATAATAGGCGGAAGTGTGTTCCCACGGGAGGGTGCCACTCAGGAATGCCGAGGGGGCGGTTTGGAGGGCAGTGTTTCATTAAGTAGCAGACAAGCGCATAAAAGTCCCACCCGGGGGTGAATTAGCAGCTACCCACGTCCCAGACCCCGCACAGCCGACCTGTTGCTGCCGCATGGAAATTCCGTGCTGATGGACAATCGCGTGATTCGCGCCACCTTTCTTTTTTTGCCAGTTTTCTTTTTCGTTTTTAATATCACCAGACCCAAAACTAATACAAACAACATTGACTAATGGGCAGTGTCCTCAAATATGCTGTCAATCTGTAAGGCAGTTAAGAAAAAAACACTAAACAGGGCAAAGCCTTAACCCCTCCTCTATGAAACATTATGATTCTTTTTAAATTAAAATTAACGCATACGTTTTAATTGGAGCAACCATTTTTAGCAATTTAAGAGGTCAAAACCTTCAATATATCGCTCTACAACGCGAATGAAAAGCTGGACAGTACGACTACATCGTCAGCATAAAAAGCTTGGTATTGTTCACAGGTAATTCGGTAATCCAAAACGGTCACTAAGAGAGCGCAAGAACAATAAGGAGCTAAGGCAGCTCTGTCTAACCGCTTTTCCATTGGGAATTATTGGGAAACACTGGAATCAAATTTAACAAAAGAATCTTAATGAGAGAATAGTCAGAAAACATTTTAACCATTGTACATGAGAAGCCAAATTTTGTCATCTTCAGTAGTTGTATATTACAGTTATAATATTTCGACTATTTTCCTAAAAAAAATCGGGTTCGGCTAGATTAGGTTAGGATTTTCTGTGGAAAGGTTAGGGTTGAGGTTAGGGTTACGGACAGGTTAGGATAAGGGATAATTTAGGTTAGATTAAGGGACAAGTTAGGATAGGGGATAATTGAAGCCAGAGTAAGGGACAGGTTAGGGTTAAGGACAGGTTAAGGTAAGGGATAATTCACGTTAGGGTTAGGGACAGGTTAGGTGCATAGGCTTAGGAACGCTAATTTCCTTTAAATAAATAAAAAATAAATAAATCTTTGACTTTTAAAAAAATATTATTATTCAATAATCCAACGTATTGGCATGTATTCTCACATTCTGTCGACAATGTATTTGTGTATCAAAGAAAATATATTAAGGCAATTTTGAGGATCGATTACAATTTTTGAGCTACTTTGCCACTTTTCATCCAAAATTTGTAGAATCACCGGCGTGTGAAATGACAGTTTGGTTCTTTTTTTAAAATAGATATGTTTTAGCTTGGATGGACAATTTTTTCGTGACTATTTTTGTGTTACCTGTGTTCGGTTAGGTTAGAAAGTATTAAGTTAGGTTTAGGAATAATCAAATTACGATAAGAAGGGTTTGAGTTAGATAAAGTTAGGCATCAATTGGATAGTTTAAAACACTATTCGTTCACTTTTCAACAGAATTTTGTTGAAAGAACTGACAGTTTTGGCGAATTGTGTTATTAAAGTTTGTATTAAACTCTTACATTTCAATATTTTGATTGCCAAATATTTTCATAATCTATAGGCGATGTTGGGTTAGGTTAGGGTTAAGGACGAATTTAGGTTAGGTTAGGTAAGGAAAGTGTTAGGCTTAGGATTAGAGTTAGGTATAGGTTTTTTATTAATAATCACAAAAAATATATTCAAAAGATTCGAGTTGGGTCGAAACACAAGTTTGGCTTGACCCTTTCGTCAATCGAAATCCGCTGAAGGAAAGAACAGGTTTTGTCAATTTTTTTAATGAGTAGCCTATCAATTATGCGAAATATTTTCAAAATCTCTTTACAATGTTGTGTGAGGTTGGGAATCGGTTCTGTAAAGTTCGGCTAGTGTTAGGATCGAGTAAGGTTTTATATCAATTATTCAATGTTTTCTGTGAAGGTTTTCTCAAAATAGCAACACAAATGCCAATAAAACAATAAAAAATTTTCCTTAAATAATGAGTTGTTTTTGCTTTGATTAAATATTTTATAGACTTTTGTATGAGCAATGGGATCGATATTATAATAGTAAAGGTTTATAAAGTAATCCTTTTTATACGTTTAAGGTTAAGCATTTCTCTACTTTTTTCAATTAGCTAGACTAAAAATTAAGTTCAATCATTTTCTTTTACTGGGAAACCTTTGTTTCAGCTATCCGTTCAAAACGAACGCACGCAACTGTAATTTGTATTTTACTACTTACTAATGTATTTTCAGGATAAAGAGCAAAATCGATAATTTAAATAAAAAAATCTCCAACGTTTGTTATTGTGAATAAAACCGTTCGATTAGAATTATCCACGTAAACTTCCAAATAATTTCCTCGATCGCTTAATCCAATGAGTTACTGCAAAGTTTTATTAGAAAATAGCACCGAGATCTCGGAAACGGTTTAACGTCAAATGAAAAAAAAGAGATTAGGAGCTCCGATCTGAAAACGTTCCAATTCGCATGGATTTGATCCCCCTTCTGTAGAAAAGCAAAACAAAAAAAAAAAAAAAAAGAAAAAAAACAGTACGGACTGGCAGGCACCCGGATCAATGGCCTATCGATTCCCCGGCCTCATTTATCTCGTTAATAGGAAAGTTTTTATTAGCGTTCGGACGAGTTTCTCTGCAGTTTTCTTTAAGGATTTCCTTCGTGTTTTTTTTTGTTGTTGTATTTTTCTTTCATCCTATCCCCTCTGATAATTTGGAAGAAAAACAATTACAAATACGAGCCTTTCAATGTAAACAATCCATTGAGGACGCTCAGGAAGTTCTCTTAAATACAAACACAATGAAACTATTATGATAACAATAGTATATCACACAATTTGAATTGCAAAACATCAAAATTGGTTGGCTGATGAAATAACTCATGTTGAAATACACAGCATATCGACAGTTCTTTCCAAGAATCAACCAGAAAGATATCCAAGAAAGAAGACATCCAGGGTAATTATTTTAAAAACCTCAAATCCTTCAAAAATCATCTTTTCCTCTTACATGTTTGACGAACATATCCAAGAAACAGTTAAATTTATATAACTAAAAACATCATTTTCATTTAATTATTATTGCATTTTATGTATTTCTGATGTTCGTGTCGTTTTATCATTATTGTTCCTTTGTTAACTTCAACTTTTCAGCGTGAATTTGAGTATTTTAATAGTCACGAAATAAACAAACTACTTTAAAAGTCATACGAGCTGTTCACATTCTTTTAAAAGGCTGGGCTTACGTTTTTATCCTGAGCATCGAATAGAAAAAGGAAAAAAAGAGAAAATTTTTTTTTTCGGATTAAAGCTGTTTGAGTAGGTGGAAATTTACTTTTTTTTATACGTATGAACAATTTCCCTCACGAATTCCGTCGCGGCCGGCATCCTCTCACGGCCTCTAAAGACGGATCGATAAGGGATCGATGGGCTTAGAGCTCGGACCCAAACGTTTTCACCGAAAAACTTTCCGACGGAGTGAGTAGGTGCACTAAATCCAACACTTCAACCAACATATCCAAAATATTGAATTCTGTCTTAGGGTTTTATTAAGTTTTTTTTTTAATGAATATGCATTCCCTTTATCAGCCTTACTTGTTGCAGAACGGGATGTAGTTTTGATATATTGCAAATTAAAAATTTGTAAAACGAAAACACCCTAAAAGGCTAAACACCGGACATTAGTTATTCTGTTGTAGCCTAAATAACGGACATTAATCCACTGTTGGCCAAAACCCCAATGAAATTTTTTCTCGATTATTTTTATCAACTTATTCTTAATTATACTAGTATAATTAAGTACTTAATAATTAATTTTTTAAATTCAAATTTGTTGTTTCATTAAAATTTTTTTTAAACAAATCAGCCAACTGAAGTTTTTGAACAGTCCGCATTCAAAACACGGCTGTTTATGCTAAACCCGCAAGACGTTTAAGTCTGTCTGATACTGTATACCCTGAGCGCCGTGCCTTTCCGGTAATAATTGTTGGATAGAACCGTACATATTATCTCTCCCACTTTTTTTAAGCATTAAAAAAAATTCTCTTAATTCGAAATTAAACGGTGTTAGACGGAATAGAACTGTGTATAGGAATGTGTCGTATTTAGAGACCGTAAGTTCATGATTATTTAGAGATCGCGTTCTAGGTTGATGTGGCTTTAAAAAACAAAAACATTTTCTTTATCGCGCCAACGTTTCGATCTTTAATGAGATCACATTGAAACAAACTATTACCCCCTTTTTGACATGGATATGTCGTACGGCTGGGGGTCAGTCCGAAAGTTTAACACGTAAAGTGTTACCACGCCCGTGAGTCGGTGCACTGTTTACCAGAGATATGCGAGAACGAACTGGTGGACAAGTGTTTTTAAAGTCGCGATTGACGGTTTGACGTATGTGACGCGACGCGGTTGTAATGAGCTTCCAAATAAAAACCATCCTCAAATTAATAAATAAGCGTTCCCTGATAATTTGGGAATGTGTTTAAATATCCATCATAAGACATATCCATGTACAGATGTATCTGCATGCAGTGTAGATACTCGTTCCATTTTTTTCTCATTGTCGGCCTCTTCCACCTCAAAGGAAACTCCTCATAGCAAAATGGATTTCTATCCCCACTTCCTTCCTTAAGTCTTCAAAACCCAAATATTTAAACAAAAAACATAAATACCTCACCAAAACTCTCAACTCGACACCCAAAATGACACATCTACACAGAAAACACACACTTTGAGTGAGTAGATATAATTGGATTAAACCTAAAATTTCAATATTACGTAAAACCATTGTATAAATTCATTTTCGTATCGTTCGTGTATTTGTATAATTTAAACAATAGGGGTATTCACGATCTTTGTGCTAACCCTGTTAAATCTGATAGGTCCTATTTGATCGAGAAAAATGACGATGTAGATTTATAAGCATCTTTTAGTTACCATTGCTCGATCTAGCAGGCCAGTATTGGATGTTAGGTCGAAAATGTTGTCAAATTGCTATCCGTTATGGCGTAGGCAACAAAGATCGCAACTTTGAATGTAACACCTGATTTTTGTTTATACGTATTTTTATTTTTTGACAGCTGGTGGCTATAGAGACTCGTTGACACGTAGTGAACATAGCTTGCAAAAATTTGTTTTTTCTATAAGTTTTTGAACATTTATGGCTTTCAAACTGTAGAATAAATATAACTGAGAATTTTGTTTTTAAACCTTTTGACATTCTGAGTTTCTCTGAAACTTCTTTCGAACAAAGAAGGGATAGAAACCATTGGCAACGTTCTAGATCAGTCATTGACAAACAAAATTACAACAAACTTTTGAATACATTAAAAAAAGAAATAAAACAATTTAAACAACAATCATACGAAACACATTTAAAAAGCTTGTCAACAGAGGATGGGAGCCTCTGGCGTAGTACTAAACGTATCCTGCGTCATAGCGTTGTCTCAACTCCTCTCAGGAATGATGATGGAACCTGGATCGTTTCTGATAAAGAAAAGTCCAAAACATTTGCGAAACATCTCTCTGAAGTATTCAAACCTCATAACATAATGAACACTGAACACGATAAATTTATAACAGATTCACTTGAGACAGCTATGCCCCTAGATTTGCCACATAAACCAATAACTCCAAAACAAGTATCACAAGAAATACGACAGCTTCCTAAAAAGAAAACACCTGGTCATGATTTGATAACAGCTGAAGTTCTACAAGAACTTCCCAAAAAAGCAGTCGTCTTTCTGACTTCTTTATTTAACGCAATTTTGAGGACTACACACTTCCCCATACAATGGAAACTTTCTTACATTAAAATGATCCCAAAGCCCCATAAAAATTTAAGCTCCACATCATCTTATCGTCCTATTAGTTTGTTACCCGTTCCTTCTAAATTATTCGAAAAATTAATTTACAAAAGAATTATCTCTATTGCTACTTCGAACAACAGCTTACCAGACCATCAATTTGGCTTTCGAACCCATCATTCCACCACTCATCAACTTCACAGAGTGACAGATTTCATTACTTCGTGTCTCGAGCAGAAACTGTACGCGACTGGAGTGTTTCTAGATGTTTCTCAGGCCTTCGACAAAGTATGGCATGAGGGATTATTATATAAATTAAAATTATTTTTACCCCAGGCATATTATCTGATTATGCAATCATACCTTAAAGAGAGATTTTTCGCAGTAAACCAGGGTACGGAGACTTCAGGGATGGAAGAAGTGCTTGCGGGTGTGCCACAAGGGTCAATACTCGCTCCGCTGTTGTACACAATTTTTACTTCTGATATGCCCACAAATGAGAATACACTTACCGCCACATACGCGATGACACCGCCATATTAACAAGCCATCTCTCTTCTACACAAGCTTCACTCATGTTACAAAACCACATATCAACAATTGAGAAATGGAGCAATCTTTGGAAAATAAAGTTTAATCCCTCAAAGTCACAACATATCACCTTTACACTCCGTCGTGAGACTTGCCCTAGCATATACTTATACAATGAACCTATTCCACAATCCGACAAAGTTAACTATTTAGGACTTACATTTGATAGAAGACTAACTTGGAATCCACACACACGATTAAAAAAACAGACACTGAACAAACGATTTAAAATTCTTTAATACCTACTCAACAGACAATCAAAATTACCATTAAAATCAAAACTTTCGACATACATATACCTACTCAAACCAATTTGGATGTATGGGTGCCAAGTATATGGATCGGCCAAGTATTCCAATATTCAAAGATTACAAAGTTTTCAATCCAAAATTTTAAGACTAATTGTTTCTGCCCCATTTTATGTAAACAATAATACACTTCACAGAGATCTTCAAATCCCAACAGTTTTTTCATCCATCAAAACATATTACAGACGTTTTCATAGTAAATTACAAAATCACACCAACACACAAATACAATCACTCCATTCCCCACAATTACCACGTAAACGTCTGAAAAGAGTATGGATAAGAGACCTCTTAAATGATTAATATCATTTCATTAATCCAGAGCGGCTGCCAGTGGGTAGCTTTCTCTATAACGCCCATAATGCCAAACACACAGTCTGAAATCCAATCTGCTGGTTGTATATCATGCATGTACAGTTGTAGATATAAATAAATGAAGTCAAAAAAAAAAAAAAATTTTTTTTAAGCACGCGGCACAAATATAATAAAGTATAAGGTGATGGCAATGATAAAATTACAAAATTAAATCAGCACACCACCTACACTTCTGTCAGAAAATTGTTGCAAAAAAGTATGGTTTTTTTCTTAAAAAGAATTTAGTAGTAATACAAGAAAACAAGTTTTTCTTGCTTTGTCTACTGCATCTAGCCACCTCTTCTAGATTAGAATAGGCTAACCTCAGTCCAACAGTCAGCCTACTATTTTAGACTGCAAAATCAGCTGTTATTTGGAACGTCGCGTTGGAGGAGGTATCAGCGGTTTCACTTTGACAATGCACGTCGAGAGACGTGGTTGTAGAAGTCCTACAACTGATGATGAGCTAAAAGGCTCGAAATCCGGATCGTTTCAAAACAACTTACTGTGAGTAGGAACTATCCTTTTGGAAAGTATTGAACACCACACTCACCCCATCATTTAACATTTCTATTAGTTTAAATGCTACTTGTGCGGGATAACCCGAAAAATCTTCCATCAGAGCCACGGGAGGTTTTCTAATCACAGCTTCATAACTTATCTTGTATATTGGAGGAATTCTACTTTTGAACACCCGGTAAAGGTCTGGAATTGAGGAAAGAAAGGTTGATACAATCGGGGGCGATTTCTTTTCAAGGCAGTACTTTTCCCAGTTAACCAACTGAGCTAAATGGCAAATTTTTGGAACTAACCAACTTTCCTTATGATGTAGGTCTATGATTTTATTGGTGCTGAGCTTAATCCTCCTGCATTTCAGAGGAGGTTCACAAGCTTCCGCCGACAAGACTACCAGAGAGTGCTCGGAAAACTACCGAGGGATACGTCGGAGACATTTGTTAGCAAACCTATCTATTTTTTCCAACATTGAGTCTGAGGCTTGACCGTACAATACTGACCCGAAATCAATTACAGCTCTTATTCTGCATCTGTAAAATAAAAGGCCGATAGAGGGAGAAAACACGTTATCAATTTTGTGTTTACGTTTAGTCAACTATTAATCTTCATACATAGTTATTATGGAAAACAAACAACAAATATAGGTTTATTTTTTTATTTTATTATTTTTTAATCTTTAAGTGCATTTTTTAAACAATCCACCTTCAAAGCACGACTGGTTTTGCCAAACTCTCAAGTCGTCCAAGAATGCCTGGTACGGTAGACCCTTGGCGCCGTGCCTTTCGGCTCAATCCCCTAATTAAACCGGACAAATTAAATTCAAATTTGTCCCAATTCAAATGCGCGAATGAAGAAAAATAACCTTACCAGATCTGAGATGTTCATCAAGATCAGGATGAGGCTACCGGCACTTGAATAACCCGCCCTTAGAGTACTCATTAGCCCGGGGAATGACAGGAGCCATGACTACAAATTGTACGATTTACATTCGAAAGTGACTTCCCTTTTCTTCCCCGAGAGAGCAATCAAGGATTTGATTCAGAGTGGAGGTAAACACGATTATATCCAACCTAATACAACCACAATAAACAAAACTTAATTTAATGAAACAGTTACCTGATCCGTAAATAACCAGATAAAAATGATACTAATTTATGTGTTTTTTGTGTTTTTTTTTTTTTTAACGGAACAAAAGAAATTCGTTTCCCTCAGAGTTTAAGAAATGTCATTGTGATTGCGGCTGTATCCTGGCCGATGATTGATACGGGCGGAAGGGGCACTCCTGGAGTAACATCTGGCAATGTGCCGACCGACCGCACCACGGCCAGGGCAGGAAATATAAACAACAAGGAGGAAAACAGCGATTTGGTACAGGACCGGCGATAAATCTGACGATGCTTTGAAGCCTGTGAAAAACCCATCGAAAAAAAATTTATACTTCCTGTTTTGATACCGGATAGTTTTTTGTTGCTATCGCTTGGTTTACTGGTACTTTGAAGTGGTTGCAATGGATGCCAAGTACCGCAGAGAGACTTAAAAGGGTATAGGGGAAGTTGATGCCAAAATTAGATAGAAAAGGAAGTAGAAGTAGGCAACCTAAAACTAAGACAGAAAAATATTGCAAAAAAGTGAAAACCCGAGGCTTCTCACAATGAAAAAATTAATAAAATAGAATATTAACTTATCATTCCATACAAGCCCAGCTTCGACCTTTCTAAAAACCATTTTTCAACATCTATTTTTCTTCAGGTGAAACCTACAAGTAAGAAATCAATTTTTTTTTTGCTTTTCGCCTCAAAAAAACTTTTACTGGATTAGATTATAATTTTTCTTGTGTATGAATTCTATGTTTTGTTTTTGGTTGTAGGTTCTAACACAAAAATGTTTGCGTAGATGGTGATAATAGCCATCAGTTTTAGGGCACTTAGGAATGTACCAAGAACGCTCTCTCGTGAAACGCCAGCTTGTATTCATTGCCCAACCTCACTCTGGAAACCATTAAAACCGCATTCCGAATTCACTATACTTCTTTTTATGCTTATGTGGTATATTATTTTGTTTCTATTATGGTGGATACCAGGAAATACAGCAGCTCCAGCTTGTTCTCGTTCCTGGCTGAATTTTTTTGAGCTTGTTTGTATTGAACCCTGGTGTTCCGGTGTTCTTCCATCGAAGAAACTCATTTTCCAAGGAGGTTAGGTTAATTTAAGGTTAACGGATCCGATCCCTCCTCAGACCGTCCATTGACGATGCCGTGTCAATTTTCATCTCGGATACCGGTCCCCTTTGCGTCAGAAAAAAAGAGACAGCTGTGGGAATTGAACCCACGAACGCGGGAATTACTAGCCAAGAATGTCACTGACTCCATAACCATACGCAGATGAGACCGCCATATTAACAAGCCATCTCTTTTCTACATAAGCTTCATTCGTGTTACAAAACAAAATAACAAAATAAAGTTGAATCTCTCAAAGACACATCATATCACCTTTACACTCCGTCGTGAGACTTGCCCTAGCATATACTTATACAATGAACCTGTTCCTCAATCAAAATTACCATTAAAATCAAAACTTTCGACAAACTCAAACCTATTTGGATGTACGGGTGCCAAGTATATTCCAATATTCAAAGATTATAAAGTTTTCAATCTAAAGTTGTAAGACTAATTGTTTCTGTTCCTATTTACTTAAACAATAATACACTTCACAAAGATCTTCAAATCTCAAGAGTTTTTCATCAAACAGAACATATTACAGACGTTTTTATAGTAAATTACATATAACTAAGGATAGCAGTTGAGATAAAAAAGTCAATGGCACGAACGGGAAATTACCCAATCTGCTTGTTTTTTTTTTTTTTTTTTTTTTTTTTTTTTTTTTTTTTTTTTTTTTTTACTGGGGCTTTCGACATCTTGGCCATTTCAGCCCCACACTAGGTCTATATTCTATGCACGTTCACACACATCATTCATACGAATAAATACGTTCATACAATTAACCACATTCACACAGCACACTCATTCCGTTTGGTCGGTGGAGTACTTGATATTCCTCCACCGACCTACAATTAAACTAAGCTAGAATGGGGTCGATGGGGTACTTTTATTAATATTCCGCCATCGACCCCGCACACACACTCACTCGCTTTCATCGTTCGAGGGGCGATGGTGACGTTCTATTCACCCTCACCCCTCGCCATTCACACCAATAAATACTTGCACACAGACAAAACACAAAGACACATAACACATACTATATACAATAAAAAACCCCAATTTCCCGTAAAAAGCGGAACAGGGGACTCAGAAACTCGCTACCGTGTTCGAGGACTCTTCTTAAATCCGGCGGCATGCCTGCACGCTCCCTGTAAGGAGCCAAGGCATGACACGCCTCTATTATGTGGGACACATCGAGCAACCTTTCTCTGCATAAGGGGCACCTGCGCGGGCTTTGGCCCATAAGCAGGTGCCCATGTGTCAACCTAGTATGGCCAATCCTTAGTCGGGTGAGGACGATCCCTTGTCTCCTGCTCAGATTCTCTGAGGGCCATCTACCGGTCGTGCTCTTGACTCGCAAGAGCCTCTCCGACGATCCCGCCCACTGACGCCGCCATCTTTCCTTTATCATATTTTTGACTGCGTGCTTGGCGTCAGGGGGCCTGATCGCGATGGTCCGATCTGGAGGGTGGGACGTACCGGCTTTCGCCGCCTCGTCCGCGCGTTCGTTACCCTCCAGGCCGATGTGTCCGGGAATCCAGACAACAACCACCGTTTTTCCGAGAGGCTCCAGCTCCGCGTATTTCTCTAGCAAGAGCACGACGAGAGGGTCCACAGAGAACCTGTCGCGTATAGCCCAGACAGCGCTCAGAGAGTCGGTACATACGAGGAAGGTTGAGCCCTCCCCGGTCCGCACCGCCTCGAGAGCGTGCCAAATCGCGTACAGCTCTGCTGTGTATACGCTGCAGTGAGAGGGCAACGGCCAGGAGGTGGCCACTCCCTCGCTATACACAGCACACGCCACACCATCGCCGGTCTTGGACCCGTCTGTAAAAATCAGACGAAAACCGGCGTATCTATTTCTAAGTTCAAGGAACTTAGCCTTGTAGAGGTATGGCGGCGTACACGACTTAGGCAAGTTCGCAAGATCGTCGCGGACGAGTACGGCCGGAAAGGTCCAGGGGGGTGTCGGCCGGTGCCCCACCCGAAGCACCGTCCCCAGCGCCAGTCCGGCCCTCCCTAAGGACTCACCGAAGCGGATCCCGAGGGGTCGCGTCCGCGATCGAAGCCTGTCGTAAACTACTCTGTACGGGCAATGGAGGATTTTCATACCAAGAGGGTGCTCCGGCTTGGCCAAGAACCCGGCCGCGTAACTGAGAGTGAGTTGCTCTCTCCGAAGTTCGGGAGGCAAGACCCCCAGCTCGCAGCACAGACTGGCCAAGGGGCTGGTCCTGAACGCCCCTGAGATTGCTCTCAGACCCTGGAAATAGAGCCTATCGAGCTTTCTCAGGCGCGTTTTCCGGGCCGAGGAGTAGGCCATACATCCATAAAAGATCCTCGAACAAAGCAGCGAGTCAAACATTTTTAGCAGAGTCTCCCTGTCCGCGCCCCACCTAAAGTGACCAACTAATCTCAAAAGTGAGAGGGTTTTCCTGCTCTGGACCTCGACGGCGTCGATGTGTGCCTGCCATCTCAGCTTTTCGTCAAACTGGAGGCCGGGGAACCGCACCTTCTCCACGTACTTCACGGGCGTGCCCCTCAGGCAGAGTTGAGGGGGGCTATGAGCCCTCCTCAATCTGCAAAAGTGAACACACACCGTTTTCGAAGTGGAAAAGGTAAACCCGGTTTCCTCGGCTGTGGCAGCCACAACGTTTATCGCCGACTGCATCCCACCGCCGACCTCTGCTAGATCCTTACCAGAATAGTAAAGGCAGAGGTCGTCAACAAAGAGCATTTTCTTTATCTGCGGGGGGATACCGTCAGCGACACCGTTCACCGCAACCAAGAAAAGCGCAACGCTCATCACCGAACCCTGAGGGATACCGTTCTCCTGAACGTGCTCCCTAGAGGACACAGTTCCCAGCCTGACTCGGAACCTACGTTTCTCCAGGAAACCCTGGATGAACCGTGGCAGCTTACCTCTTAGACCGAAATCCCGACATTTCTGTAGAATCGCGTATCTCCACGTCGTATCATAAGCCTTCTCGAGGTCGAAGAACACGGCCAGAGCGTGCTCTCTGTTCAAGAACGTGTCTTGAAGATCTCCCTCGAGAAGACATGCATGATCCAGCGCAGAGCGATTCCTACGGAATCCCGCTTGATACTGGCTGTAAAATCCTTTTGTCTCCAGGTGCCAGGTCAAACGACCGTTCACCATAGACTCCAGGATCTTGCTCAAGCAGGTTGTCAACGAAATCGGTCTGTAACTCGTAGCCAGGCTTGGGTTCCTACCCTCTTTCAGGATAGGTATGATAAGCGCTTCTCGCCAACGATCGGGGTAAGAGCCCGAATCCCATATGTTGTTGAACAAGTCCAACAAACGCCGCTTCGCACCTTGGGGAAGGTGGCGCAGCATCTCATATGGGATACCGTCACACCCGGGACTTGAATTCCGAGCGCGCCCCAACGCGGACTCAAACTCTCCCATCGTCAGAGGCATATTGTACGTTTCATTGGTGCCGCCGCCGAGATCAATCTCAGTTCGTTCCGTCTCGGTTTTCCTTTGTCGGAAGGTATCGGAGTATGCCTCGGAACTAGAAACCGCGGCGAAGTGCCGCGCCAGTTCTTCAGCAACCTCCGAGGCCTCCATCACACTCCCGCGATCGGTAGTCAATATCGGCACCGACGGAGGTTTGGATCGGCCAGAGAGTGCTCTCACCCTGTCCCATACCTCCCTGGCGGAGGTCTGGCAAGTCATTTCAGAGACATACCTCGCCAGGCTATCCTTTTTGGCCTGGGACATGGTACGCCTCTCTCTAGCCCTTTTTACTTTAAAATTTGCAAGATTCTCCTCCGTCGGATGCCTTCTGAAGCGCCGGAATGCTCGCCTCTTCTCCGCGTGTGCACGGCCGCAGGCATCGCTCCACCAAGGTACAGGTGGCCTGCAAGTAGACCCACCGCTCCTGGGGATGGATATGCACGCGGCACGGTTGATCTCCCGCTCAAAGAGAAGGAGATCGGTGTCGACTTCCCCTGTTAATTGGGGTGCCGACATCGTCGCAGAGAAAAGCTCCCAATCCGCACGCTTCAGTCTCCACTTCGTAGGAGTGCGATATACTGCTCTCGAGACGGAACTCCTCAACACTATCGGGAAGTGGTCACTCAGGTGGGGGTCCCCCAATGGAGCCCACTCTACCAGGGTGGCCAGGGATGGTGAGGCTAACGACAGGTCGATCGCGCTAAATCGCGAACCCAATCTGCTTGTTGTATATAATAGATGTATAGGTGTAGATACAAATAAATGTAGGAAAAAAAACCTTTTAGGATTTTGTAATAATGTTAATAATCGAAAAGGCACTTTAATTAACTTCCGCCAGATAGCAGCACGGAGAATTGTGCTGAAACTCCACTCAGCCTGAAAAACGTGAAAAATCGTTGCAGAAATTTCACGATACTAAACGGACTTTTAAAGATCTAAACATTTGAAACAATTCATCATATAATTTCGTATATACGATATTATATGATATATTAGATTATATGATGATTATATGAGAAATTAGAATTAAAAATCCAATCTGCTAGCTGTATATAATACATGTAGAGTTGTAGATGCAAATAAATGAAGTCAAAAAAAATCTAATTAGGAAAATTACATTGATAGGTATGCTATACCTGCAATGCCTCGGATTAGAACAGACACTGTAGACACTTGACGCCGTGTTTTCTTCCTTAACATTGGGAAATTTTCTGCATAGACAAATTAAATTCGAATCCTCAGTGAAATTTTGACATTTAGTAGTAAAACTGTTTTCGAATTTGTCCTTCCCCATACAAGATCTTTTAAGAAACAATTTCTTCCGTTTTTCTATTTGTATATTTACTGGTCGATTTTCTTTTTTAGTTTTAGGCCATGCCAATCTTTAAGAAAACTTTTAAGCAGACTCATGGGTTGAACAGATGAGTTGAATTTCAATTTTGCCAAAACGTTTCTGCCATTGTAATCAGTGTCTTGGCTTCTTATCTGTGCTGGAAGCGTCCGAATAAAATACTATCGGGCGATAAGGAAGAACTTCGTTTCGCGATAAGGCCGAACTTATCTCCCACCTCTAAACGAGGAGCAAAAGTGAAAGACAGTTTAATTTATTTTTTGTAGATGTGTTTGTACACAGTCAACCCCCCCCCCTCAGAACGAAAATTCCCGCTTTAAGGATGAACGTTCACGTGGTAAATGATAAATTTATTTTGAGAATGGCTCGTTTCCGAGGCGAAGCCGTTAATTTCAGGACCCAGGCCCCCAATTAAAACTGATTCCTGACGCCCTGCTGCACCCGAGAGAGAATAATTAATACCGAAGCTCTGGAAAATTCCAATTATAAACTTGTCCTATACATCATATGACCCTACGATGTCATTTTTTATTTATATAGCAATGCGAAATATAACAAAAAAACGTAAAAACTTATTTATTCAGACATCGTGAGATGCGGTCTGGTGTGTTTATTTTGTTGTTTTTTTGGATGTGTGAATTTGTAATGAGGTGTTGCAAGTGATTTGTTGTTGTGTTAATGCATTTTGTTCGTGTTATATTTTTATCTTCTTCTGTTTTTGTGGATTTTTGGATTGCATAGTCTACAACCTTTATTCATTTAGCTGTTGGAAAGTCTGTTTTGTTGTAAGGAATAGAACGTTTGGGACCAAGTTCTGGATTTCTGGAGGGATGTTCGTTTTGGTTAGGTCTAGGAACCATTTGTTTGTTGATTAAATTATTTAATTTTTTTATGTGTTTATTTTTAATTTTGTCAAATTAGGCGTTGTATGCATCTTTTTGATCTGTGGAAAATTCTTTTAAAATATATGTATGTGTTATGTTGGCGGCACTGAGTTTTAATTTGTGTTAATGTCTTGATATTTCTGACGCTCGTGATGATTTCTATGTTTAAGATGTTTCCTTTGAAATTTATTGCGGCTTTATGTATGTCGTTAATTCTGGTGTTTGGCTGTGTTAGTGTGGCATTTGTGAAGTTGAAAATGTTTTCGATGTGAGTAGGGAATACCATGTGTTGTCTGCATTTCAGCAAAAAAGTTCCCTGATTGATGGCGATGTCCTTCAGAATACTTTTAGCTGTGTGTCCGTATTTAGATGAAATTTGTTCGTAGAATCCCATATTTTTCGTTCTTCTCGTTTAGAAATGTGTAGAGATTAGTGACCGTTAATAGATAATTATTCAGATATCGTGAGATGCGGTCTGGTGTCAAACACGATATTCTAATCTCTACACAAATGCAAAAACGTAGGATGTAATGGCCAAAGTGAATTAATTGTTCTATTTTTCTAAAGTCAGAAAGATTCTGCTTATCCTTCAGGCCAAAACAGAAATTATAATTTTTGTATTAATCAATTTATGTAATAAGCCAATAAGGTAAGTTTATAGGCCGACAAAAGGAGCTGAGGTCATAGCCTGCCTTCTTTGCGTTTTCTTTCTTTTCCTGGTCTTTTATGCGTAGTTTGTTTTAAGCAGGAGCCATTTGATCGTCTTCGTTTGATTCCTGACTCATTGCTTTTATCTTTATACGTCAATAATGTAAAATGCTAGCCTATCGTTTGTTCTCAGATTGCTAACTAAAGCATAGAAACAAAATGTACAATATATACATCGCCACCCAGCATAAACATAAAAATCTGGAAACATATTCACCCTAGAGAACTCGACTATTCTTCGGAGCGATAAATGCCGCTTAAATCGAGGTTTGCAGAGGGGAGTCTTGTGTATGATGAAATGTAACGGACACTTCATTGAAGAACAACAGAGAGAGTGGATCGTAGAGCTTGAAGTTCAGTAGGTAAATGATAAAAGAACATGTGAATGTTTTGCCTTTTTTGAAAATACGCGGCCAAAATAACACGATATTTCGAAATTATCGATTAAATAGGAAATATAAAATGGCTTCTGGTTAACACCCATAGGTTGAAAGCGGCTAGTATTTTCATGGCCGGAGATAACGTCTGATTAAGTTTGAAACAATGCTGAATTACTTTTTTTTTAATTTATGAAGGCGTTCAATCGCATAGGATCATGTTTCGCCTTGATCATGACGGGTCCTCACAACAGCTGTTTACATATTACTTCTGTCTTGTAAGGTACGTTTGCGGGTTTTTTTTGTTTTTTTTTTACATTCCTTCTCTCTCTCTCTCTCTCTCTCTCTCTCTCTCTCTCTCTCTCTCTC
>CM077110.1:752355-763291 GCA_039619505.1 Cimex hemipterus | reverse complement strand
TCTCTCTCTCTCTCTCTCTCTCTCTCTCTCTATTCCTGCATCAGCACACGCGTGTGCCCGTTCCATTTATATCTTCTGTATCCGACGCGTTGATCTCAGAAAGTCAAATAGTCTATTGAGCACAGGAGGGTCATCGCCAAGAATCTCCGCTAATTGGCTTGGGAGGTTATGTGATCTTCTTTGTTGCTCTAACTTAGGGCAATTGGTCAAGAGATGTTTTATTGTGACCAATTCTCTGCTGCAATCGCAGACTGGCGCCGGTTCTTTGCACATAAGGTACCCGTGGGTAAGCCTACTATGTCCGATTCTAAGTCGTGTCAACACCGTCTCTTCGTGCCGCGAGTCGCGCACTGAGGAACTCCAAGGGCCCACATTTGGTTTAATCTCCCTAAGCTTGTTGTCTCTCTCTGCTGTCCATTCCTCTTGCCACTTCTGCCACATCTTTTTTTTAAGTGGGAGACAAAGTCTGTGTGGCGAGTGTATGTAAGTGGGGTCCCATCAATGGTGGCCCGTTTTGCAGCAGAATCTGCCTGTTCGTTGCCCATTATACCACAGTGTCCTGGGATCCACACGAAAATTACCTGTATGCCAGCGAGTCTCAATCGTTCCAGAGAGAGCAATATCTCCTGGACCAGCGGTTGCATAGTAAATCGGTTTTCCATTGCTGAAAGGGCCGATAGTGAGTCTGTGCAGACTAACAATGAGTTGCCTATGGGCGATACTATGCTAAGGCATTTGCTGATCGCCGTTAGTTCGGCAGTATAATTGTTGCATACATTTGGCAGGGAGAATCTATACCTTTTTTTGTTGGTCATGAATGCCGCGCCTGTTCCGTTTTCGCTGTGTGATCCGTCAGTGAAGGCAAGGGTGTGGCTTGGGAAATTGGCCCTTATTCTTGAAAATTCCTGCCTATATAAATAAGGGGGAGGGGTATTTTCTTTCAGGAATTTGGTTAGATCCAGCAGGACTCTCGGCTTCGGCATTGTCCATGGAGGTTTGGAGGCAGCTCCTTGTTTGTATAGCTGAATATATATATAATAACTAATATAATAACTTGCCCTGGTCAGGACTCCATGGAAATGGCCTAAAACAACGGTTGTACTAAGTCCAACTTTATTTTAAGTGCATTACAAAACCATTCTAGACTCATATATATATATATATATATATATATATATATATATATATATATATAATCCGGTTATTCCATTATTCTTAATTTGATACACTATGGCAAAGTTAATATATATGCAGACTATAATTTAATCAAATTAGTGGTAAAAAGTTGCCTTATAATAAAATCCCCTCAATATTATTTGCCTAAATTGTCATTTTTGGGAGATTGTTAACATTTTTATATTGAATAATAAAGGTTATAAAAAAGGCGAAGACATCTAAAGAAACGTTCTGCACCAAGTTTTTACTTTTTTTTTTATTGATGATTTAAGAATGAAAAAATAATATTCCGTCGTGAACAGCAACTAAATGCAAAGGTCAACCCAACCTAATCTTACCCATACTTAACTATAACACTGTCTAAATTTTGTCTTATAAACCGAGCAACCTCATATTTCCAAGAATACCTTGCATTTATCAAAGTCCGGTGAAAAATGTAGAGGACAAGGGTAAGTGAGGTAAAATTCACGATGTGTGCATTGAAAATAAAGTCTTTGACTCCTCTGTGTTTCCCTTCAAGTCAGATTCTCAGGGCTGTACCTAGACATCAGAATGACGTGCAATCCTTACACAAGGCTTAAATGAACAAAAACCTAACTGAAGACTTAGACAACTACGAAGGATTTTGGACCAAAAACTGTTGTAACCGTCAAATCTCACCTACCTGATCAAGACTTTATTGCAAACACTTTTGACATGACCAACTCATCAATTTTCAAGCTCAGCAAATCGTTCCAGACATTAGTCCTCCTTTCTACAACAGCCTTTGTAACGAACTACTCCGTCCTCACTCAAAAACATTTCACAACAAGCTTTATAAATCCTAACCCTACTGCCCAATACTTACCTACCCCGACTGGGGGGGGGGCTTTGTCTATTTTATAAATATTTAGTCTAACGTTTGATTTGTGTTCTTTTTAGAATATCAGATTAGGTTAGGTGTGGTACGGTTGGGTAAGATTAGATAGCTGGAAGGTAATTAAGGACAGGTTAGGTTGGATTTGAATTAGAACGGGTACAGTTACCCAGCAATTATCAAATGATGTATTAAGCGAGATATATGTAAAAGATTCTTGATAAATCAAAACACTATTTTGTCAATTTATGTCAGAAATATGTAGAAAAAAATTAGTTTTTATAGTATTGTTTTTTTTTCTTCTTTCAAGTTGTGCGTTTCAATTTCGCCAAATATTTTCATAACTTGTATACAATGTTGGGTTAATTAAAGGTTGGCTTAGGGTGAGGGTTAGGGAGAAATTTCTGAGGAATAATTAAAAGAAATATTTTCAAAAGAATCGAGATAGAATTTTGTCAGAAATATGTTAAAAAAAAACACTTTTTTTTAGGTACAGCAGAACTTCCTTATGTATCTTACGCTAGTAAACGATCCGTACTGTATGATAATAATTTTGGCGAGGGGTGGAAGGTTCCCCCCTGGTCTTTGTGAGATTTGCGTTCCTACAAGGCGTCCGCTTATTCACTTTGAGTTTGTCTGTCAGATTTCTTCCCATCTTGTCAGATTAAGTCTTCACAGAAAACAGCAACGATTAGTTAATTGTTCAAATACTCAAGAGAGATCCTGCGAATAGTGGCTTCTTTTACTTTATGCCTGTCCTGTACTAGAAAACGTGATGCGGGACGTCTAGAGACTAGGTCGTTTTAGAGCTCATCCTTACATAAGTTTAACGTTGACTATCTATCTATAAACATTTAAATTCCGTTTCCGTAGTGCAGCAGGAGCAATAAAACTATCGACTTTCCGTCGTACGTCGTTACAGGCTATGTAACCGACGATAGTCCATTGTTGGCCAAACCATCTGCCCCGGCAAGATTTTCTCCAGTTAAAACTATGCTTCAAACAAATAATAAACTTTTATATTCAATTTTGTTGTTTCATGAAAGAAAACAATTTAACAAATCAACTAACTCACACGACAATTTGGCCCTGAAAAAGAAGAAATTGAACTGATTTTTTTAAAAATGTTTTTAATCCAAAGAGTCTAAAAATAATAAACAAATAAATGCAAGTGTCGGTTTATTTATTTTTTTTTATTTGATTTTATAATAATTATTATTTTAATCTTTTAATTCCTTTTTGAACAATCAGCCTTCAAAACACGGCTGGTTACGCTAAACCCGCAAGACGTCCGAGTTTGCCGGATACTGTATACCCTGAGCGCCGTGCTTTTCGGATAGTAATTGGGTTGTAGGATAAAACTGTACATATTTCCTAAGTTTTGTAATGCTTAAAAAAATTAATTTTGGACCAGAAAAGTTTAGTTTGACGGAATAGAACTACAGTAATTTGGTTGTTGGATAGAACCTTGCATTTTATCCCATAAGAGTTTTAACGCTATTGAAGAAAGAACTTCAGAAGAAATTGAACAGATTATTGCGATGTTGGGGTTAATTTGAAGATGAACAAACAAATACGATAAAGTATAAAGTTGTGATGCTAAAATTACAAAATTAAATCAACAGGCAGCCTAAAACTCGGCCAGGAAATTATTGAAAAAAGTTTAGTTTGTCTTTCAAAGGATTTGTGAAGACGAAAACAAGATAGTCAACTATTAATTTTTATATATATAGTTTTTATGGAAAATAAGCAAATAATTTGATTTTTTATTTGCTTATTTGTATGCGACACAAATACGCCAAGTATGAGGTGATGACAAAATTAGATCAGCAGGCAACATATTGCGAAAAAAATATTACAAAAAGTCTAGTTTTTCTTTCAAAGGGTTTCGTGGCAGTGAAAGAAATTTGATATTCTATTTGGCTCTATTTAAGGGGATGAGAGACCATATCCGAACCATAAAAATGCCCTGTCCCGTGACAACCCGAGGATGTTCACAATGGTAAAATTAATGAAATGGAATTCGAACTTCTCCATCGTCCGTCATACAAACACGGCCTCGATCACTACATAAACCGATTTTATGACTCTATTTTTCACAAGGTGAAACGTTCGAGAATGCACATTTACAATTTGATTTAGCTTTTCGCCCCAAAAAATGTTTTATTGGATTAAATTTTAAATTTTCTTGTATAGGGATTTGAGGTTGATTTTGTTGTAGGTTGTTTGATCTAAAAAGATGTTTGCGTAGATGATGAAAGTCAGCAATGTAAATGGTTCTGAGGGTTGAACCAAGAATGCTCCCCGCTTGTATTCATTGCCCAACCTCACTCTGGACGCTATTAAAACCAAATTCCACATTCGCTACACTTCTTTTTATGTTTATATTCTATATTATTTTATTTATTTTTATTAAGGTGGAAACCAGAAACTACAATAGCTCTATCCAGTATATTGTCTCCTTTTTGGCTCCATTTTTACGAGCTCGTAACACGTGTGTGAAGTGAGCCCCCCGGTGTGCCCCGGTTGTTTCCATCGAAGAAACTCATTTTCGAAGGGGGTTGGGTCAATTTAGGATTAATGAGATCCGATCCCCCCAGACCTTCCACTGAACGTGTCAATTTTCATTGCGGCTACCGGTCCCCCCCTTAGGAATCAGAAAAAAAGCGACAACTGCAGGAATCGAACCCACGACCGGGATCTACTATCCGAAAATCTGACTCCATAACTGTTCGTTCCTGCGGTCCACTACTTTGTTTAAAAATAAAATTGTTATCTCGTAGGTTGTTTCTGATTCTGTCCTAAATCTAATTAGGGAAATTACATTGGTGGGTCTGCTAAACTGCAATGCCTCGGAGTAGATCTGACACTGTCGATCAGTGACGCCGTGTTTTCCGCCCTTATTGCAAACTCGTAAAATTTTCTGCATAGAAGAAATTAAATTTCAATCCACTTACAGCGAAATTTTGACATTTATACTTCGTCTTTCAAAATCCTTTAAGCAAAGATTTGTTACGTTTTCCTATTTGTCCATTTATTTATAGATTTTTTTTTTTTTTTTGTTTAGTTTCGAACAATACGAGTTTTTATGAAAACGTGTTAAGCAGACTCAGAAGCAGCCGAAAAGTTGTTACCATAGTCATTAGTGTTTTGAATAATGTCAACTTCTTATCTAGGCTAGAAGCTTCCAAATAAAATACTATCGGGAGATAAGCACGTAAGCTTTTGAAGCCTGTCCTCAAAAATGAATATATCGTCTTATTTATTTCAAAGAAATTAATAGGATTTTATATATTTCGGTCTGTTTTCTAATTAAAATTCTACTATCAGGTCAGGATTCGTCTTATTTAATTTAGTTTTTATTTCTTCGCCTCCGAAAATTTAGAAGGTTACAGGCATAATTTTTGCTTTTTAAGTTGGAACCCAAAAAAAAGCTCACGGGTGCGGATTTTGTTTATGAACGGGTCGCCTATTTTGGCGGGTGGGGGCGGCCCCCGTTTGCGCGCGCGTATCGATCTGCAACGAGACGGCCTGCTCTCGAAAGGGCGAATCTCTCTGGAAAAGGGTGGAGGGGCCATTGTTCCTGGCAACAGGACACCCACAACTACTTGAGCCGACGTCAGGGAAGGTTGTCTGTTCTTTTCAGCTTTTTTTCAACCCCTTTCCACCCCCCTCCCCTTTTCGGTGAAAATAAAGTCAAAACGGCTTCATTGTTAAAAAGGGCGAAAGGGCTATTAATCATCTCGGATGTATATTCTCGGCGAAAGAACACGCCTTTTATCGAAACGCTTTTCTCATTGCATTCAACTTCCATTTTCCAAAGCGATTTCCAATTATAAACATCTTAAACAGTCATGACAAACTCCATAGTATTAATTATAATTCGTTCTACTTCGAAACTAGGACGAGCCAGTACACCCGAGATAAGAGACCCCACCGCCTACAACAACAATTATTATTTTAATATCTTGCCAAGAAATTTTATAAAACTCAGAATCATAAAACCGTTTTTCTTCTGATTAAAGTTTAATAACCATGGCGTCAGACAATTTTGCCCCAGATACCTAAAAACGCACCAAATATAATTATAAAACACTCATTCTCTACTATAGTCACAGTATATTTCAAAAGATTTGTATTTTTATAGAAAAAAATTTGTCGCCTTAGGCTATGCTAGAATAATTTTTCGTAGAATTTTACCATTATACCTAGCATAATGTTAAAGATTAAAGTGTATACGGGCGCAAAAAAAAATTATTTATAACACTGAGGTAGGGCTCACTGCAAGGAAAACACGTCAGAAAAAATCGACGCTACTAACGTGGGGTCGGTTACAATAATGAAACTTTTCTTGGTGATACTAGGTAAAAAAAATTGTAGTGAATCCGAGTGTTCTGTCAAAATCACTTTCTTAAACATAATTTCATGCCTTTTGTTGTACACGTGTTTCGAGGTTATTAAATACCAGTCGATTCAATTGTTCACCTGGAATAAGAAAATAATGTTCAAGATTTTATGAAATGAGATTAGATATACAAAAAGTTACAAAAACCAAAAGACGCTTTAAGATGTATAGTAGGTTAAAAAAATCAGTTTTTGCACAAAAAGAAATTTCTGAAATCGTTTTAAGCACCCCCACAAAAGCCATCAAATATGGATGTTTCTTTTTGTAATCTAAGATGAGAAAGTTTCTGAGAGAAAAAAATCAATTCGGATTCGTTTTAAAACACCTTTTAAAGAACTTAAATATGAAATTTTAAAAAAACGTTTTTCAAGATAAATGTTGATTAGCGTTCCAATTAAAATACCCACAATTTTATTCAAATCTAACGTTATTACAACTTTCAATTAATTATTCTTTTCTATGTAAGGTTTTGGTTGAAATAAAAAAAAGTCAGTGACACGAGCGGGATTCGTACCCACGACCTTCGGCTTTTACATTGGAGTTGGTGTAAGTGGATCGAAGTCACGGTAGATCAAGTGGTTAGAGCAGTCGCGTATTTAGCCGGATGTCGTGGGTTCGAATCTCGCCCGTGACTCTGCCTTTTTTACCTCAACCAAGATATTATATTTAAAAAAAAATTAATTGAAAGAAGTAACTTGGTCAATTGGCCACTTAAACGTATATGGGCTATTACAACTATTCGAAAAATTAATTTTATTTGTTTGAGCCTATATCAGCACAATTTGGGTTTTAAGTCATTGTAAAAGTGAAAAAGGAAGTTTCTGATGTTTTAAGCTTTTGTAATATTTTGTGTGGATAAGTGGAATCGTTTATTATTACCATTGCAGTGATTTTCGAGAGAGAAAAGCTTTGGATAATGGAAAATTGAAGAAAAACGTTTTTCTTTTTTTTTTTGAGGGGGGAAGGAAACGAATATCAATTCTGTTTCTTGTTATAAAAAAAAATTCTAATCGACCTTCCTCCGTCTTTTGAAAAAAAAAATAATACTGTATTTCAATAAATAGCTCGGATCTGCTTGAGGGCGGTTAGTGATGGAAATTTTCACTTGGTAATTTTTTCTTGAAAATCACAAATATCACGATGACTTTGAAACACCTCTACCGATCTACAAGAAATTTTAGGGTTTTTTTAGAGCCATATAAACTACCACTGATGGCATAAATCTCGCATATGTAATAACCTGAGATGTAAAATAAAAAGTTTGACTGTTCTTTGTTGATTTAATACTTATTTTTCTCAGTTATTAAGACATAAAACCAAACGATAACAAAAAGTTTGAAACTAGAGTAATCTAGCATTCCAATGATTGTCATAACGAATATGAACGAAGCCGATAGCAGTTATGAATGTTTTAAGAGGTTAATTAAGTTAAGTGATTAATTTTTTAATCATCCCAAACCCCAGAAAAAAAACATATACCCGGCTGATCCAGCATAAAAATGTTTGTTTTTTCCCTTGAAAATCATTATTTGTGGGCTTTGAAGACTGCTTAGAACGAATCAGAATTTTTTTTTTTTTTTTTCAAAAACAGTATTTTTACCATTTTTCTGAAAGTCTGTTTTGGTTTTTGTAACTTTTTTATATATTTAATACCATTCTGAATATTATGTGCTTATTCTAGGTTTATGAAACAATCGTCTGTTTTATAATAACTTTGAAATACATAAGCTACATAGGCTTAAGATCACATTTAAAAATATTTTGATTCTAGGCTCCTAGAGCCCTTTGTCAAATCCGGTGGAAACTAGTAACTACTTAACTAATTCTACCTAGTATTAACAAAAAACAATTACTCAATATTCATAATAAAACACTCACGATAATAAATACATCTACTGGATTTCTCGCTGTTATCACTGTTGTGTTTATGGTGTGTTTTGGTCCTGTACACTGTCTCAAAAATATTTTTTACTTTTTTATTGAGATACCCATAGGTGTGGGCTATGAGAATCGAGGATCACAAGGAATCATTTTTTTTCTTTTTTTTTCTCAATTGGCATTCTAACGGGCTTCACCGCAAACAAAATAATTTATTTCTCCTGTAATTTCTAGGAATAAACCTCCCCCGAAATTATCTCCAGTCCATTCGATCCGACAGCGGGTGTACCGTTCTAATCCACTTTCTCACTGGAAAATTGGAAATTTATGCAAATATTTCCTAAAGGGGTAGCCGCGGCCCAGGGGTTAGGTATAGAAGGGGGTTGATTTGTACGTTGCAATTTTTCTTCCCGTTCCACACCGCTGTCAACCTTTGAAAAAAAAAACGGAGTAATATTCGTCCAGCTACGAAATTGACGTCTGTTCAAAAAAAAAAAAATCCGGCCCAATTTCAATAAAGGCCTCGTTTATTAAATCCCATTTGTTTACAAAAAAACGAGATGAATTTTACCAAATTTTACCAAAACCCCACAGTTGATAAACCGCCATTTTTTAATTTTCATTTCGAGTCGAAAGGGAACGTTTGAATTGACTCGGATGGGCGGTTTCATTCGAACTTCTTTTCCATTCCGCGCGTCAAATTTATTTCATCGGGAGAACAATTCCAGTACACAAAAAAGCAAAAAAAAACCGCCGTTACAGGTTGAAAACTGAAGAACTATAATCCATTAATCTAACAGGAGCCGTTGCGTGCGACACGAACGAAAAGGTGTGCATTAACGGATAGTTCTCACCCATCCGTTTCGCAATAACATAATCCGCCGGATTATCCTGACTCTTTGTCTATTCTTAACTTCAAACGTCTATTAAATAATCGCACGAATAACCCACAACAAGAAATGTTCAAATCTCCGTAATAACCGTTGATGCAATTTTTGAACAATCGGGGGGGCGGGATGTACTCGACCTGTTGAACTCAACAGTCAATTTTTTAAATAAATACAGAGAACAGGTTTATGTCAATTTGGTCAAAAAGCACGGCATTTATTGGCATATTAATTATTGACTAGTCAGTAGAAATAATATAATTGATGATTAGAATCGCGGTAAATTAACGGATTAGCGATTTTTTAAGATCAACACCAAACAACACTAAATACGTCCTAGAACCTACGAATTTCATTTAAAAAAGTTTGACCTTAAACATAAGGTTAACACTGATAAGGTCAATTGCAATATATTATAGATTAGTGTGTCACAAGATCAGCGCCAAAAGTTATCATATGACGGATGGTTTTATCAGAAGTGGAGACACGATTGGAATAATCAGTTAATCTCAATTATTATATTAATAATAAAAACTTTACTCGGTTTTCATTTGAATACCCAATAAACATATTTAGTGTTATCGATTAGATTGCTAACTGGATGGTGTGGCGACAAAGGCCTTTCGATAAATCCTGCCAAACTGGAACTGATAATGTTAATAAGATCAACAACCAACTACTGGGTGTAAGCGACAAAAAGGTGAGAACACCTTTAGGGAAAAAGTACTTTCAGGTAGTTACTCCCTGTGACGGTAACTATAAGCCTGCAGATGACCATCGCAGCCTTGACTGCTTCACTGATGGCTCACTCATTAAGGATAAGGGAAGTGGTGCTGGAATACACATACCCAGATTAGGGATCAGCATCTCACCTCTTGGCAATAACACCTCTGACTTTCAGGCAGAGGTCTGGGCCATTAATGTCTGCTGCAGAACACTTATGGCTAACAGGATAAGAGGAAAAGATATAAAAAAAAATTTCTGACAGTCAGGCCAGTCTAAAATCATTACAAAAAGAATTATCAACATCTAGACTGGTGGAGGAAACGGTTGAACTCATTAATAGGATCATTACCAGGTATGATAATAGGGTAACCCTCATATGGATACCAGCTTATAGGGGACACTACGGCAATGAAGAGGCAGTCAGCCTGGCAAAGGAAGGATCAAATACTGCGTTTGTCGGGCCGCAACCATCATTACCCCACTCTTTAATCACAGCAAAAGAGAGTATAAGTTGCTGGAGAATGAAACAATTCCTCAAAGAATGGAATACGTCCCCCGGATGCAGGCAATCGAAGGAGTTTCTGAAGGAAATCAAACCTAAGGAAGCGAAATGGTTACTCTCCAACTCTAGGAGGAGAATTAGGAGGCTGACAGGTATCCTAACGGGCCATTGCCCCCTGAGGAGACACCTCTTCATAATGGGCACCCTACCAGACCCCTTCTGCCGCTTCTGCGAGACAAAAGAAGAAACGGCTCGACACTACCTAGCTGAATACGATAGGCATGCTAGGGAAAGATTCGACACTTTCGAAGGAGAGGACATAACTAAAACACTCCCCAGGATAAAATGGTCCACAATCCTGGGGTTTGTATTAAGTGTAATAGATTTATGCAGGACTCGTGAGACGACCAGGTCCCGGACCTTTTAGGGATGGGGTACGGGCCAACCCAGGCTTTTAAACCCTCGGGTCCTGGTCGCCCGCCCTGCGATATATATATATATATATA
>CM077110.1:660390-751955 GCA_039619505.1 Cimex hemipterus | reverse complement strand
ATATATATATATATATATATATATATCGATTAGAAAATAGAAATTTGGTTATTTTTGTCGACACTTTTATTTAAGTGATCGTGAGAAACACATTTTTTTTAAAATAAAGCCGATAGATTAAACATCAAACCAGTATGTAAACATTGATTAAGGTTTTGGTTGAGATAAAAGTCAGTGTCTCAAGCGGGATTCGAACCCACGATCTTCGGCTTGATAGGCCGATGCTCTACCACTTGGGCTATCGTGGCTTCGATCCACTCGGACACCAACTTCCCATCTCTGGCTCACCTTTTGAATTTTCCATCCTTTTTATCATTTTTCAAACGTCGTGTAATCATTTGATTCTCGGCGACAAACGAAATGGGAAAGTGTGGTGTGATGGGAAAAGTTACCGTCCGAGCCGATCGGAGTCACGATACCTCAAGTGGTAGAGTAGGGGCGGATTGAGCCGAGGTCGTTGGTTCGAATCCCGCTTGTGACACTTGACTTTTTTATATCAACCAAAACCTTAATTAATTGAAAAGAATTTATTCGGTCATACGTACCACGAAACTAAATTAACCGTTTATATTATTATGATTATTATTATCAGGATTGAGCGCACTGTTAGCACGCCTGCAAAAAAATTAATTAATTAAATAAATTTTTTAAAAACTGTCCTGATGTATGAATAGGCCAATAATAATACTAATAATAATAATTGTGGAATATTGTTTTTTCAATTTTATATATATAAGAAATATATAAGATTCGAAATGGTAAAGATTAAAAGATGTTTTAAGGGATCGGGTTATTTTAAAACAGTGTATATTTAGCCTACGGCCTCGATGTGAACATTCAAGAGGTCAATAATTGACTACAAATGTAGTTTAGTGATTACAAAAGGTAGAAATTGCCAAGGTCACTTTGATCGTTATAGTGATTCCTCATCCGCCACCCACTTTGTATATGCCCGTGGACAATTATCGATGGGTCAATTACAATATTTTGGTAGTGTTTTTTTTCTTTTTTTTACAATCAGGACTCGGCGTATTGTTAGCATGTCTGCAAATGGCGGACGATAAAATGGGCAATATATTAAACGTTGTAACGACCGGAATATTCACGAGGTCAATTATTGATCTGGCAAATCTTTAATTGATGATTCTTATTTATAAGAAGAATTATACGATTCATTGAATATGAATTTTGACTAGTCAATAATTGACTAATAAATTTGGATAATTCGGTATGATAATAGAATTAGAATAAGCATTATGATTGCTTCGTCGATTGAGGTCAATTATTGATCTGCCAAATTGTTATTTTTTGGTTCTTATTGTAAGAAGAATAATATTAATAATGACTATGAACTTTTGGCCGGTCATTGATTGACTAAAAAAATAGATCTAGCAATTCTTGGAAAAAAAAAATATTTAAAAAATAACTAATTTGATACTAATTGTGGGTTTCAAATTATCGATGACTGATCGGTCGAAGTTTGTGATTGATGATGTTCGCTCCAACGAACTTTAACGGGAACAACATGGTTTATTAAGAAAAAAGTTTATTCGGCCTAAAATTTCATAAATCAAACATTGATTTTTTTTATGGCAGGTTTTAACGATTTCTAGATTTAGTAAAGTGAAGTTGTTGATGATTGAGTTTATCTTTCGATTTTTCTGTTATTACTGGTTTACAGCAAACTAAGAGTAATTTGATTTGGAATATTTCGGTGGGTGGGGTGAAAAGAGCTGTTTATTTTTGAACGTCATTTTAACTCGCAAAATCCCACATCCGCGACATGTTGATTATGTTGTTGCCCGCCTGTTTCCACACACGGCTACACTTTCAACGCCGGGGTGTGCTCGAATTTTATCAAGAAGTGAAGTAGAGATCGACATCCTTCGCTTTTCCGGCCGCGCGCCCTTCGAGAATACTCGTCCCCTCACTTAACGCACCCCGTACGGAAACTTTATTCATTCCACTGATGCAAGCTGGGCATCTTTCCAGGACATCCGCTGAAACCCGACGCCTGCTTGGAAAAATAATGTATTCGCCTTAAAAGAAAATTGAGCGATCCGAATTTCCTGCGTTTCCATCAGGACGTCGTTCATTTATAAAATAAAATTTGAACCATTTCTCTTCCTAATAAACAACTGGATTTGATAAAGTAACAATATCCGAGAGAGTTGGTCAAATTTTCAAGAACATTTCACCGAACGGAAAATCATTTTAATAATCTCAACATTTGTCCTTCCTGTCGTATAAATTGAATGAAATAATTCTGTGATTTATATCACCTTTCATCATCTCCACAAAAAAAAACACATCGTCAGCCAAAAGGAAGAAATAAAATACTAAATTGTAAACTTGTTAATCATGTCAAAATAAATTATTTCATGATTTGTTTTGCCATTTGTGCATTACTTTAAAAAATTAAATTAATTCAAAAATTCGTTTTGTTATGTGTTTTTGCCTAAAGAAAAGCATTTTGTTAAATCTAATCAATACTAAACAATAAATCAAAATTCGCTGGCCAAAAGGACCTGTGACCAGGTTGAGTTGAGTTATGTAGAGATAGGGACCGGTTAGGTCAATTAAAGTTATGATAAGGTGTAGGACTATGGTTATAATATATGGTCAGGTTAGTAATTTATGTTCTATACTTCCTATTTTGCTGTTGCCGAACCGAATATATAAGGATATTTGTACATTATTATTTGAAACTCATCTCAGCTGTTTTAGTTTTTAAACGTGTGGACGTTTCGACTTTAAACTTCAACTGTTGCCTTCAGCTTAGAACTTTACACTTTTACGCTTAACCCTTAATATTGAAGGGTTCCCTACCTTAGAATAGGTAGGGTCAGGACGTTAGGTTAAGCTACGTTTGTACAGAAGGTTAAGTAATCGATTAATTCACTATTTTCGTGGTCGCTCGACCAATTAATATATCGCAATTAATTACGGTTTTTAATTGAGACGAAAAAAGGTTAATGGCACGAGAGGGATTCGAACCCACGACCTTCGGCTAGATACGCCGCTGCTCTACCACCTGAGCTGTCGTGACCTCGATCCACTCGGACATCAACTCCCCATATCAACCTCACCTTACGAATTTTCCCTCCTCTTGCCATATTTTCGAATCCCTCTCGTGCCATTAACTTTTTTTCGTCTCAACTAAACACCGTAATTAATTGTTGAGTAAACGTATTATGTTTAGTAATACAGTTAGGGAATCCAGGCCAAGAGGCTCGGAGAAGACCAAACTACAGGTTCAACAAGCAGACCTCAAAATTTTTGGATGAAAGTGCCGCAACCAATCAGTAGGGTTTGAAGTGAGCCATATCGTAAAAATTCGTTTTCTAACAAAAAAATTATACTTGACTATATTTCTAGTTGGCTTAATTCAGAACTGCTGCGTTTATTTAAAAAACGTAACGTTCATAAATAATAATAGCAGCTTATACAGGACAAGCCAGTTGGCTCCCAAACAAAACAAATTGAGATTAAGGTGACTGCAGTGCAAGGTCGAGAAACACCCATTGGGCCGATGCGGAATCGTCGTTTAATGCCCTGTACGCTTGGAAATCTCACGAGGATATACTGGCGAGAAAACAGCTGCAAATCAGACAATCAGGCAGCGGTCCAAGATGTAAAATTGTAAACAAATTAATACTAAAGTCAATGAGGGACGGAATACCAGGAAAATCAAGTCCTGACACGAGGACCAAGAAGCAGTAGGCAAAGGAAAATCCAGTAGAAACTGGGTCAAGTCGGGTCAGACGATAAAGCCTCTTTTTGCCTTAACTTAATTTTGTCATCTTTGAATATATGCATCTTACGAACAAACATCCAAAGCCTGTGAACCTAACTAATTTATTTATTCTCCTCCCTGAATGCTACATGATAAATTAAGAAATCATCTTCGTCTCAAAATTATAAACACTTTTGTACATAACGTAACCTTCGCTATCGATGGGTTACGTTAGGTTAGGTATGATTAGGGTTCGAGACTGGTTAGGTGAGGTACAATTTGGAACGGGTAGGTTACTTATACATATGCTTTTCTGTCTTCTTTCTTTGTTGTAGCCCAGTCTTTATTCATTAATAAGAGGGAATATTTGTATTTATTTTTTGAAACTCTTTTCGGCTGTTTTAGTTTTTCATCTGTGTACGTTTCAGCACTTCACCAAGTGTGATCTTCAGCTCAAAATTCATATAAACTTTTAAACAAATACGGGTTACATCAAAAGGTAGGGTTTGTGTTGGGATCAGGTTAGGTTAAAGTGCATAAGGTTTAAATAGTAATGTACACTCTTTTTCTTTTTCTGCTTCTGAAGAAACATCCGAAGACCCTGTGGAAAGATGGTCTTATTTTTCTTTATCTTAATTTTCGACTCTGAAACCTAGGAATGGTAAATTAAGAAATCCTTTGAAATTTACAAAATTATGATCACACTATATGACTCTCAGAAATAAAAATTTATATGGTCGTTTGGAAGGAGCGATTTCCTGGACTGCTATATTCGAAACCTTTCTAATTAAAACAAACGACCGGCGAAATCTGGAGAAAGACTATTTTAAGAAAAAGTCTCACAACCCTTTTTTCACATATAAATTGTAAATAAACAAGGGCGTAAGTAGGTAAGTGTTGGTAGGGACCGCTGCCGGATCAATACCAGTGAGTCGGAGGAGGGAAAGGTCAAGAGTCAACCCCGATCTAATGTACTCCAAAAGACGATACGGCCAAACGGGAAAAGTCGGAAAACTGGAAAATTAAATCAAGGGACAACGGCCGGAGTCGCGTTATCACCTTGGCGATAAATCATCGGACGGGAGGATCTGCCGTGTCATTATTCACGACATTTGAGTTTTCTACCGGGGACCATGTTCGCTATGCATGAATTTTCCACGGTTTTAAAAAACAAAACGTCGACGGGTTTCGTTTCGCCATAGATAATCAAGAAAACACTGTCAAGCTAAACCTTGACCATACGTTCTTATAAAAAATTATAAAACAGTTTGTCAGACCACAATACATTCCATAAATAACTGTTGCCACTTCCACAGATTGCTAATAGTAGAACTGTATAATTCTAACTTAGGTTACCAAAGGCACGTGGTGACCACCCCTATACCCTTCGCAAGAATAAGGAAGCATCCACCGGCAAAATAATGCCACCTTCTCCAAATAAACTCTGGAAAGAGAAAAACAGGCTCAAGGGAAGTCATAAAAGATACACACCATAAGTAAGGCCAAGTAACTACAAACATTGGCCAGAGATTAAACGCCAATAAAATCAGACCACTGTCACATATGAAGCCCTAACATGGTGACTAAAACACTGCTTAAGAAGACAAAACTTATTGCCATCACCCATCCTTACACATTCATGAATAAACAGTAGCTTCACGAAGTTTCATTATACTGGTCAGATACAAAGAAATAATGCCAGATCTACAAATAAACCTTCACAAAATTCAGTAGAGAATTAAATTAAATGAGATGGCTATAAAGGCACCTGTCAAAATCAAATGAAAACAGATCAACTTGTCTTAGATAACAGAGATCGTTGTGAGAAAAACAAACGGCCAATTTCTGGAAGGGACCCTAAAATGGGATGATGGACCAAAGATGAACGAATATAAAGGTATAAACCTAGCAAAACACCTTGGACCGGGTCAAGCTATCTTCTCAACTGAGAGCCATCCAATCTAACTGTGCACAGAAATTGATAAAAAAAGTCAAAGGTGCTCTACATATTTTCGGACAGTCAGGCAGGTATTATGAAGCTTTAAACTCCGAACTAATTTGGCAGCGTCTAAATCACCTAATGCCCCAAGAGAACAAGGTTGAGCTGGGTTCATAGACATAAAGGTAGAAAAGGAAAAGAACAGGCTGACCTACTAGCCAAAGAACCCTCTCACCCATGGAACCACATGCGGATTCTGCTAGTTGGAGAGAAAAACAGGACAAGAGCACCAGGTAGACAAACTAGAAGATTTACAAATCCTTCGGAAAGGAAGGCGAAGGAACTCCTCACCTCATTCCGCAGTCTGAATTCCAAGGTGGACATGGAGATCAGGCAATCAATAGATCGTGGCCAGAATAAAGGAAATTTCATTGAACCGAGGACTTATTCTTAACACATCTATGTTTTGGCTTGATAAGCCGCAAAATGGTTCACGGTCAATAGGTGCCCTTGATGTACATTGCTTGGGTATACCCTGCAAGGCAAACAAGTGTGATTTTCTTCTCTCCCACATGACCTCGATGCAATCCCATATAACTTTGGACTTTATTACCGATGATTGCACTTATAACTTCCTGGATGTCCAGTAAATGGCTATTCTTAGGCATAGTGGGTCTTCACCTGAAAGATGGTAGCGTATCGCCCAAGACATATGAATTCCTTGGTTTATTTCCTTAGATACGAATTCTTGACCTTAATAACATTACCACTACTCCGTCTTAGAGCAATCCTGTACACCAGATATAGTCGTTGATAACTGCAATCCCTTTGTCCCAGTCAGGTCTATCAAATTTTGGTATCTTAGCGTCAACAGGCATTCTCTGCCCTAAATTCTTCCCGAAGTTTAAATTGCTACTTTTTATGCAGGTAGTCTATGAGAGCTTGTCTCTGTATGAGCTTGTGAGTTATGGCTCTAGTCTTTCCATCGTGGTAGATTCCGAAGGGCCTTCAGGGCATCTGTGGGAGTCGTTCTCACTGTTCTAATGCTCAGAAAGAAAACACTCCTTTAATTTGACTACATTTCAATTGGAGAGAGAACGGAAAAAGTTAACTTTGCTCACGAGCAATTTTGGACGTACTCCACACGAAGCCAAGGCATAATTGGTTGTGACGAAAAAAATACGCAAGTTTGGGTTAAAACTAGGTGTGTATTAGAAGCGACCTTCTGCGATTTCCTAGGCTCCCAGCTTTAATAATCCTGTTACTCCAAGAAGTCATGCAGAGAGGCAGAACCTTGGGGCTGTAGTGCTGTCCTTCGAACCACGCGCCTTTCCTCTAAAATGCTCAATCTCCGTAATCCCTAACACTAAAGAAACCGGCCTATTTACTTCCTACCTAATAGGGCTGTCATTTTCACCCCATAATTCATTACAGACGATTAGGACAATATCACCCTGGACGTATCCCAAGCCTTTGACGAGGTCTTGCATGTTGGTAAAGTTCAAAGTTAGAAAATCATATTTCCACATTTTTTAAACCCTCCTTACCATTTTATTTAATTTTATACATAGCAAAGAAATATGCGTAAATAGTTAGGTAGCATTGAGGTCGTTCTTAGCCAATCGAACATGGTATTGGACGGTCTTTGGAAGGAGGGGGGGGGCTTTTTGTATTAAAAAAACCATCCCGGAAAATTGATGAATGTATTGAGTCTCGTAATCCGGATAAGTCAGGCGGAAAATAACTCTACTGAATAATCCATTTGCCATGCTAAAATGTAACAAAATGTTGGAAAAATGTCATATAAGTCGATGTTTCAGTAGATGCTATGAGATTTTTTAAAGACGAATTTTCAGTTTAAAAAAAATATTTCGAAAAAAGATGAGTTTAATTAATAATTATCTAATTTTTGAACAAAACACTTGACCCGTTTATCAGGGGTGTATGGCACGCGATATCCTTTTCGGTTTTTATTAACCCTTAGAGATAAGGGTTGAAAATTAGGGATTAGGGCATTCCAGCTGGCGTGAGACCACGGTCGACCAGCTGGTAAAATTTAAGTATCTAGGACTTGATTGTAAGAGGCGCACCTCCTCCCCCTAATGGGAACCAAGCGGCCAATCGAAATCAAACGTTTCCTCTCGAACACGCGATTCGGGAAATGTAGTTTCCTCAGGGGCTGTGGAAATTCTTTTTCCCTCCGGTAAACTGGAAATAACTTTCTTTGGCTGGTATAAAAGGGCGAAAGTGTTTTGAAACGTATTTATTAAGTTAATGGGTTTTCAAGTAATAAATGATTCCTTAGTCTTTTTTTTTTTACTATATACTCAATATATTTTATTTAACGTTGTTCATGTTGGGATTTGTGGAACTTATGGAAAGTTAGATACGCCCGTTGAGTTTGAGGAGAATTTAGCCCCTTGCCCCCCCTCCAAAGAATCGATTTGACCCTATAACACGCACTATAAGGCATCGATTTTCCCCAGGAGTTTCTGAATTTTCAGAAGACGTCCGTAATTAGAGAACGGATACCCCTATCGGGCCCTTAGGGCTATCAGTCACGCCAGTCTTAATTTTATCGATTTCTGACCGACGGAAACAAACAGCCGGTTAAAACTTCCATTCGGTTCGCTCTGACGAACCAGGCTTCACCTAACTTACGTAAACATTATGGAAGAAACACAAACTCAGCAAAGCATTAATTTAAAATAATATTTTTATTTAGATAATGATAATTTAAGAGCATCGACTTTTCAGATATTAATAGCGAGAAGAAATTCTCCATAATTGATATGAAAATCGATAGTTGACCATCGATTGCAAGTATTTCGATATAATTATTTTAAAAACATCTATTTTTCATTAACCCTTTATGCAATAAACCACTAAACTTGCAAAGATTGATAGCTAAAGAGGAAAACATCGAAACATTCACTATCGATGATAAAAAGAGTCGATATTTGACTATACTAAAAACTAGTACCTTTTAAAAAATGTCACAAACATCGATGGCAAAAATATCGGTATTTTTCTAGAAACAGTTTTCTTTCATATACACTTTATGTAAAACCCGACTAAACTTTTCTTGATAGATTGATAGCCCAGGAAAAAAACATATAACATTAACTATCGTGGTTATAAAATTCGATAATGAGCCACCGATGGTAAAATATAGATTTTTTAAAAGCATCAATCTTTCGTGAACCCGTTTGAGAAACAACATTTAACTTTTCAAATATTAATAGTAAAAACATCGAACATTCACTTTCGATTATATAAGAAACAATAACTGAAAATCATTCACTATCGATGTTATAACAATCGATAATTACCATTGAGAGTAAAAATATCGATATATATACAAAAAAAATTCATGAAGCCCCTAAATGAAACACCGCTAAACTTTTCAAAGTTTAATAACCGAAGAGAAAAAAATATTTAACATTCACTACCGATCATATTAGAATCGATAGTTGACCTTATATATGAAATATAAATCGATAATCACAATCGATGGTGAACAGTTCATTGCTAGAATATGACGGCTCACTTTTTCTAGCGAATGAGCCTTAACACAAAAGGAATATAAAACGATCAAATATTAACAAGTAGTTTTTTCATAGCTTTAAATTAGAATGGCAATGAGTAGATAAGGAACGAAGTTCAAACATATTTTAATTGTGAAAATACAGAAATAAGTTCTCGGAAGATGGTTTTCCCTGCGGGGTGAGAAGCAGTCTGGGTATACATGGGGGAGAAAGGGAGATTATCCCGTGTTATCAGTTAATCCGGACACTCTAACCGAACGAAAAGATATCAGATCTCTTTCTATTAACACACCTCCGAATCTGTTTACGACCCTGTCGGCCAGTCTCTGCCCTGAAGATATCCCGCAAGTACCCTTTCTTCCTTCCTGTTATTTACTCGCCATTGGATTTTTTACAAGGGATATAAAGATGAAGGGTTTTATCTTCCTGTATGGCATCGCGTCATGCGCCGTTGGGAGAATTTTTTTACTTGAAAAACAAAGATAGTTATCACTTTGGAAAGACAAACTGCTTAAATAATTATTCTAAAATAATAGGTTGATTCTTTTGTAGCAATTAAGTAATGAAAGTTCTTTCCTTTTTCCAGACGGGGGCGGAGGGGAGTATGGGCGAGGTTGGGGGGGTGCGATGCCGCTCCATGAGCTCTCTCCCTCCCGAGCCCTTTATGATTATGCGCTCGAAGGCGCTGAACCGGCGTGTCGTCATCAACGTCGGCGGAGTGAAGCACGAAGTGCTCTGGAGGACTTTGGAACGGCTGCCTCACACCCGGTTGGGACGCCTCCGGGAGTGCAACACCCACGAGGCCATCACGGAGTTGTGTGACGACTACTCTCTCATAGACAACGAGTACTTCTTCGACAGGCACCCGAAATCTTTCAGCTCCATCCTCAACTTCTATAGGCGAGTAAATTAAACGAATATTATTTGTCAATTGTGCTCGTCTTTTGTCTATTTCGAACCAGTTACCATATTGTGTAAGAGTCAAACTACATAATAATTGTAAGATTTCTCCTTGCTGTGTGAAATTTGATCATTTCTGTGATTTGTATGGTTTTACTAATCCCTATCCATATTCTGAGCATCTGCATCATCTTCAACGATCTTTCATTATGTCAGCCGAACCTGTAACCATACATCACTAGATCTGAGACCTCATTATCTCTAACCAACTTCTAACCAACCAAAGCCATTTCTCATAATCTTCAACGATCATCCATTATCTCTTACCAACTTTCGCTAGTTTTCATTACCTCTAACCACCTTCAACCAACCTTCATTATCTGTAACCAACTTTAACCATTTCTGATTATCTCTAACCATCATTACCATTCACTTACGACCTTTTCGCTACGACAAACTTTCGCCAGAATATTTTCACGTCCAAGTATTTCCGGCTCCAATTTTAACCATCTTTAACCAGCCGTGCCAACCTGAAACCAACTTAAACCACCTCAAATCATCTCTAACCAACTTTAACCATCAATATCTCCAACTATAACCATTTCTCATTATCTTCAACTATCTTTAAGCAGTCAACAATATTCTAACCAACTTTAGCCATTTCTCATTATCTCCAAGGTCTTTACCGAACCATCATCATCTCTAACCAACTTTAGCACTTATCTCTAACCAGCTTTAAGGCAGTCATCAATATATCTAACTACTTTAGCCATTTCTCATTATTTCCAACCAACATCAACCGACCTTCATTACCTCTTACCAACTTTCGCTACTTCTCAGTATCTTTAATTACCTTCAACCAACCTTCATTATCTATGACCAAGTTTAACTATTACTCATTATCTCAAACCAACTTTCATTAGCTATCAACATTCATTCCACATTTTCTGTAACTATTTCTACCCGACTTTACCTATTTTGACCTATTAATGCGTTCTATGAGCTGTGTTTAATTAATATGTAACATTACACAAGCCATCTTGCCTTTTCTCAATAATAATGCATGAAATTTACGGCCGACAAAGAACTTAGGTCAACGCCGGCCCTCGGCGTTTTTATAACGTGTATTTTTCAGCCTGCTGCCATTTTTCTCAGTATGTGTTATGTATATATTTTATCGTGATGCTGTTTTTCCCCCGCCTGAAATTGTCTGTAATTTAGTTGGGTGAATTTTTTGTCGGTATTCTTTAAGGGACAGACATGCGGTAAAATAAAATAGGCGTTCAGTTTGTTTTTTTACGTTTCCTCCCTGGGCCACTTCCGAACCTATTTTCTCACGAGCGAACATAAATTGTAACGCATATGCCTCCATGTTGTACATTTCCCTCCGCCGAGACCCATTCAGTGTCGCCCAGAACTAGACCGCAAAGGAAATAAAATTTCATGTCAAAAGTGTACGCGAGACAGAACAGAGTTAAAGGTTTATAGACAATTATAAATTTAAATTATCACTTTGGTTGATTAGGGCTAACTAAAGGCATAAGGGTTCATTAAAATAATTTGCTCTTTGTGAATTGTAATGAAAAGCTTTATTTTTTGCCTCGATGAATTTAAATTTTCTTACAAACCAAACGACCATTCTTTAGAATAGTGCCGCTAAAGCAGAAATAGACAATTAAATGATAACTTGACAACCTGGAATGAATGATTTATATAATTTGTTGAAGTTGTGAGAAGCGGTCAAGAATGAGGCAGTTTAGAAAAATACATTTTTTTACGTTTTGCCGACGTTTCGACTTTAATTTGGGTCATCTTCAGAGCCTTGTTAAGTCTTCAGTTCTTTTTTTTCCAAAGAGATTCGAATTTCTATATCCATCATTATTTTCGCCTTTTTGGCCACTTGTTTCAAACCGTTTCTAAAGGAATCGATCGATACCGATACAATACGAATGAAGACTTTTAGAAATCGGTAGAATTAGGTCGTCAAAAAAAATTCCTGGGCTTCGGTAAAATTAGACTATATGGCTACACAAAAGACTCTAAGAAACGTTTTGTAAAAAAAAAAACCCGACAGGCCCTCCTAAACTATCATTATTCACCAACCACTTTCAACAATCCTAACCACCTCTATCCAATGTCTTCCTATTTCTAATTATATCTAACTGATATAAACCAGCCCTGATGTTCTCCAACCCTTCAAATCATTTTTAACCATCTTTAATCATTCTTCATTACTTCCAATAAACCGGGTGTTTATGTGCATTCTCAATAATAATTATCTACAACATTATCTCTAAAAGACTATCGTCATCTCTCAACCAACTTTAACCATCCCTTATTTTCTCTAACCAACCAGTTTAACCATACTTTATAAAAATATAGTTTGTAGAAAGAATTGAACACCATATACCATTACCTCTAACCAACTCTAGCCACTTCTCATTATCTCTAACCATCTTCGACCAGCCATCATTATCTCTAACCAATTTTAACCATCCCTCGTTAACACAAACAATCTTTAAAGAACCATCGTCATCTCTAACCAACTATAACTATTTTTCATCATATACAAACATCTTTAACCATCACTCATCATCTCTAACCTGTTGTACTTCTGTATCTGTTGGTACATCCATCCTCCATAATCTCTATCCATCTTTGACCATCACTCATGAGCTCTGAGGACTGAAGAGCTTCAGCCAGAATATCTTAAGCTCTTAAAATAATTTTAACTCCTAATATTAACCTTCCATTTTCAACTGTCGATATTGTTAATCATCTCCGACCAAATTAAATTATTTTTCACTATTCATAGCCACCTCTCATTAATTCCTGATTATTTACAATTCTCTATAAAAAACCATAAGCCTATTAGAGACATTTTCAATCAATTCTCATCTCTCTTAACTATCTTTAACCGTCATTTTTCCTTTTAGATTGTGTATGTCCAAATTAATATTTTACTTAATAGCCAGCGAGATTTGTTGCTACCTGTCTATCTACTTGCAGACCAAACAGACAAGCATGGTCAAACAAATTATTCCATGCACAAAGATTGACGATCAAGTTCGGCATCTCATTTTGTTTATCTAAGACAATCGTAACCATAGCGTTTTATTTGTATCGTGTTATGAATTGTTTCCAAGTTGAGATTCTCAGTTTGATTTTAATCCAAGTCCTCTTTTGTTTTATGCATAGCTCGCATATGCGCCGTTTCGATTTAAATTAGACCGTTTGAATTCATAGCCAGGCGAATATTCCTTTTTCACCCCAGTAATCATCTAGTTTACAATTATATGAATTATTCACCCGTTATTAACTGCACCGGCGGTATGAAGTATGACGAAGGGCGAGAGTGGTCTGCGGGGCGTGCTTATTTGTGTAAAAGCCGTGCTGAAAAATTCAAAAACCCCTTGAAGGGAGTCCAAGGGGGATTCGATGATTCAGTGCCGTGTCCTGTCCAATTCAGCCATCGAGTTCTTAACTAAGTCTTGAACTTAAGCGGAAAAACAGCCAACCGTTCTTCGCATATTACTGATCGTTAAAAAAACATGGAAAACTATATTTCGGAGTTTCCAGTAGGAAAATATATAAACAATTAATAAATCTCCTTATGTAAGGTTTGGGTTGAAATGAAAAAAATTAGTGTCACGAGAGGGGTTCGAATCCGGGGGTTACTCCGGAAAGGCACGGCGCTAAGGGTCTACAGTATCAGGAAAACTCGAACGCCTTGCGGGTTTAGCATAGCCAGCCACGATTTGAAGGTGGATTGTTCAAAAAATATATTTAAAGATTAAAAAATAATAAAATAAATTTGCGTTTATTTTCCATAATAATTAGGTATAAAGAGTAATAGTTGACTTGAAACATAAACACAATATTAATAATTTGTTTAAATTAATTAAGGTTTTTAGTGGAGATAAAAAAAAGTCGGTGTCACGAGCGGGATTCGAACCCACGACCTTCGGCTAAACACGTCGCTACCCTTGGGCTATCGTGACTTCGATCCCCTGTACATTAACCTCCCATCTCAACCCTACCTTTTGAATTTACCCTCCGTTTTGCTTTTTATCTCAACTAAAATGCTTAATTAATTGAAAGATATTAATTTGTCAAGCGGTCCACGAACACTAATGAAATTAATAATTTTTTTGTTTATCTTTATAGAATGTTACTATTTTTTATATTCTTTCGGTTAAAAATAATTTGTAAAAAATCAGTTCAATTTCCTCCTTGTCGAGTGAGTTAGTGGATTTATTAATTTGTTTTCTTTGATGAAAAAACAAGTTTGAAAGAAAAAGGTTAATTGTTAATGAGTGGTGTTAGTCGATGATTATTAAGAAATGGTGATATGCCGTCTGGTGTGACGTAGGTTTCAGAAAAACATTTTCTTTATCGTGCCAACGTTTCGATCTTTATTGAGATCATCCTCAGTACACTGTTTAAATTTAACAAACACATGTAGGATGTGGAAAAAAGTGAATTTATAAAATGCAAAAAAATATTTTTTATATTCAATCGAAGTATTGAAAAAACACTCATTTAAAGTGTCTGTTTTCTGTGCAATTGTGCCATTCTTGCGTGTCTGATAGACAAACTCAAAGTGAAAAGCAGACCCCCTGCAAATCAAACCGCAAATTTCAGAAAGGCAAGGGGGGGATTATTGTCATACAGAATGTATCTTTCACTGGACTAAGATACGTTGAAGACGTTCTACTGTTCCTATTTCAACATATTTCTGACAAAAAGTGACAGTGTTTTGATCTACCTCGAATTTTTTAAATACATTTCTTTTAATTATACCTATAAATGAAAAGACTTTAACTCAAAAATTAAAAAAACAATTAATTATTCTTTCGGTCTTGGTTCATACAAAAAAGTTAGTGTCACGAAAGGGATTCGAACCCACGACCTACGGCTGGGTGGGTTCGAATCCCTTTCGTGACACTAACTTTTTCATTTCGACCAAAACTTTACATAAAGAGATTAATTAATTGAAAGAAGTAATTTGGTCAATAGACCACTAAATATGATGAATATAAGCAATGGTCTGGAATGCTATTGAAAATGCTGGAAAAGGTTCACAATTGATTTCCCCCGGAAATTAGCCTGACCTCTGGTCAACTACTTGTTGCTCTAATGTTTAGTCATTCCAACTAGATCACCTAATTTTATATGTCACATCGTCTTTTTTTGACAATTTTTAATAAAAAATTTAATTTTTCTTTTGAAAACCTTTTTTATAGTTCAATACTAAACCATGATAGTTGGAATGATTCTTTCTCAATTTGGTTTCTGTTCCTATTCAAAATCCTGCAGAGTTGTAAAATGGACTAGTATGACTTGATTTATTAAAAGAAACTTAATAGAATGATTTCCAGGACTGGCAAGCTACATCTGGTCGATGAGATGTGCGTCCTCGCGTTCAGTGATGACCTCGAGTACTGGGGCGTCGACGAGCTCTACCTCGAGTCGTGCTGCCAGCACAAATACCACCAGAGGAAAGAGCACGTCCACGAGGAGATGAGGAAAGAGGCTGAATCCCTCAGGCAGAGGGACGAGGAAGAGTTCGGCGAAGGGAAGTGCGCCTACTACCAGCAGTTTCTCTGGGACCTACTCGAAAAGCCTACGACCTCCATCGCCGCAAGGGTGGGTACATAAGCGGACGTAAGCTCTGACAAGCCAGAAACGTTCACATGGCCGTCCGAAATGCATTAAATCGTTATAATTTGTTTGAAACAAACCCTTTTGGTCATTAACAATCAATCAATGTATTGTGGCTATTAAACGCCCCATGGCATTAAACTCATCGTTGTCTGAAAAATTTTAAAATCACATTTATCCTGCTTGTCTTTTTCTTTTTTTGACATGTGACTTGCACGTATCAAAATTACATATCAACCATAGCCTCTATTCACCTTTTAGAGCTTTTTTCGTAAGTTGTTCTATCTAGCTCTGCACTGAAAAACAGGACAATCTCATGTACTGATTAAAGCAAAAACTGATCAACCCTTTGACCTAAGGCTAGATAATAGCCCACAATCTTAAATACAGTCCACAAACCAGAATTAAAGAAACCCAGATAGGCTGCCAGAATAATTTGGAGTACGTAACCCTGTCTGGTTGGTTTATTCTTGCAAGAAAAGTGACTATGTACATTTATATACTAATATAATATAACAGAAATGATTTAAAATTTTAGATAAATATTTTTTTAATGTTAAAATTTAGGAATAACATTAAAGTTTTATACATTGTTATCGACAGCAGGTAAAATAAATATAAGTTGTGTAGATCTTGTTTTATTTCTATTTTTTAAAGGTCTGTTTTTGTCGGTTTAGGATTTTATTCGAAGCATACATGAGATTCAAAAGGTCCCTGATGTGGAAAACTAGCAAAGTTATTTATTTTCAAGAAATTAATGGCAATGTGTTTTTGTTTTTAATACATAAAAAACAGAAACCCTTAATATTGATATATAATTAAGGCCTAAGCCTATCAGGTTTTTTTTTAAATTTTCCTCGTTGTATTTCGGACGGCCATGAAGGAACGCACTGAGAACAGTATACATTTTGACCACTTTTAGGTTGTCGTTCCATTTTTTCCCCCAAAAAATCAAATTAATAAAATACCCTAATGTTCACAAAATCGACAACAAAATTAATTGCATTGAAAAAGAAAATTTAACCAGCAAATCAAAGTTGTCACTTTTTTTATTTTTACAAAACTTAATTTGAGTTATATTTAATCTAAGGAAAACCAATACACAAAATTAATTATTCTACTCTTGATTATTTTCAATTGAACTCAGGTCAACCCTGAACAATAAAAACTGTCACATTTATCTGATTATAATTGGATTTTGGACAAATTTTATAAAGAGAGGTTTAAGAAAAATACCTTTTTTGTGTAATGACTTCTTTTCTTTTTTTTTTTTTTTAACTGTACAACCTTAAGCCGGACTTAGCATTCCCAACATTTTGCATGGACTGCCAAAACATAGAGGTTTCAACATATTCAACGACATATTATTTATACTTTAGACAAATAGTTTAGAATGCAGGGATGAATTTTAAAAAAATAGGTTTTTAATTAAATAAATGAAACGTGCAACAATCTATGAAAGAAAAACATCAAAATCTTTCCAATTGTAGTCTTTTGTTTTCCATTTTAAAATATATTGTAACGAAAAAGATCATTTTTTACAACAAATGGGTGTGGCATGAGGTGCATGTGTTTGAAACTGCACAAACCGTAATTTCAATTGTTTGACGTAACGACTTTGAAATAATGAGTGTAGACTTCCAGTAGAGGTTGACTTGTCGCCAGGCGTTTTTATAATAAAAACTGATTTTATTTTATTTTTATTACGAGGAAACTTTCAATGTCTTCAACAAATTTCGATCATTATCGAATATCACCGTGTAAAATTATTTAATTCCTTAGCGTGCATCACTAAACTGCAAACGTGCCAGACTGTGCTCATCGGTTTTCCTGTTGCGCTGTGAGACGCTCTGTGGGTGTGTGTAACCACCGTTTTTATTATTGATATCGCGTGGACGGGGCACCCGGTGATACAGGCACCATAGGCAGTGCAGACCGCCTCATCGAGTTGCGGTGTGGCAATGCGCCCAAGCATTAATAATTTAATTTCTCCTCTTATCGTAAAATATTAGACACATGTCACAATTTAGTGTATGTATTTATTAGCACGAGTGTTTTAGTGTGGCTGAGGGTTTTTTTTAATTAAAAAAAAAAATATATATACATATATCCGATCATGGCTCAAGTAGAATAGAATCAAAATAACATTTTTAAACATGGTTTTATGCTTATGCTGTGCCTGTATTTCAATAATATTTTAAATCAGTCGATTAGCATTTTACATGGAATAAGTTATGTTCACAACTGTATTAAATGAAAAAAAAAAGTTACAAAACCAAAATAGGCTTTTGGGTAAAGTAGGTAAATAAATTAAGTTTTTCAAAAAAAATCTAATTCAGATTCCTGTTAGGCACCCATAAATAACAAAAATGTATTTTGTGCTGAACACGGAAGGGATTTTTTTTCTCCAATGTCCTGTGTTCAACTTAAAAAATTCATAAGTCCCAGGGACATTGTCCAAATTCAACTTTATTAGATCTGTTGGAAAGCTTAATCTATCTTCTTTTAAACTAGACGAACAGGCTTTGGTTTTTATGCCTTTATGAATATGAAAAATAAGATTGAAAACAATCGAATGGCCCCCCCACACGTTTTATTTTATATATTGGGTTTTGATTTATTTAACGAGGCCAATTTTGTGCCATTGCATGAAGATTACAGTGCTTTAAATTCTTGCAAAGTTTCATCTAGAGTGATAAAGGTGTTTCAAAGTTATCTATATTTTTTGTGATTTTTGAAAAAATTCACACCGATAGGGTGAAAATTTCAAGGCAAAAAAAAATTATTTTTGTTTCTTACAAAAATTTGTATCCAAGGGTTTTTCAGGGCGCAGAAAACGAATGGCATAAACCTCACATATGCAATAAAAATATAACCATAGACATAAAGTAAAACATTTGACGGGTTTTGTTGATTTCGTCCTTCAAAGAAGATGAATTAAGCTTTCCGATTTCCAACAATTAATCAATGTTTTTAGTGAATTTAATGGATTGCAATAACATTGAATTTGGACAAAGTCCATAGGAGTTAGGAATTTTTTAAGTGGATCACTGGACATCAGCGAGAACAAAAAGTCCCTGGGGCTGATCCAGCTCAAAAATGTCTATTTTTTTCTTTCTCTTAAAAATCCAGTATTTGTGGGCTTTAAATGATCCTTAAAATAAATCTGAATTTTTTTAATGTAATTTTTGCACCTACTTTACTGAAAGCATATTTTGGTTTTTGTAATTTTCTATGTATCAAATCTCATTTAATACTATCCTAAATATTATTATTAAATATAAAGTTATTTGAGGTTAAAAAAACTTAATATATAATAATCTTCAAATGTTTGTCTGAGAAAGGGATAAAACAATATTTTAAACAATTTATTTAACTTCTCAGCTCCTAGGATGAATTGGCAAAAACATTCGGACACTTCTCACACCAAAACATTGTTCATTAAATGTAGCAATGCCACGTCAGTGGCTTTTCTTTGTTAGCGTTAAAACCCTAAGACTAGTGATAAGCAAATAACTAAAAAATTTACAGTTTGTAGAGCAAAATTCATGAAAATTGTATTCCTCAAAAATTTAATGTTATTGGGTTGCCCGGAAAATAATGCAGGTGAAATGTTTTATTTCTTCTATATAATAAATTGTTTTGTAGGAATTTTAACACTTTTTAATATTCTTCTAAACAAAAATGTTTGTTTACCTCAGTAGTGTTACGTTACTTTGGAATAATTAGTTTTTAGTAATATGTCAATGTGTGATTTTAGTGTAATTTCGTTTTACGAATTTAAATTCAGTTGGTAAGGAACCCAAATGGCCAGAAAAATTAATGAAGCCTGGGGCGATGACAATATGAGTGAGAGCACTGTTCAAAGATTATATAAAAATTTTCTAGAAGGAGACTTTATCCCTGAAGGCAAAAAAGGATTTCTTACCTAGATGATGTTCTGTGATCTTTAGTAAAAAAAAAAAAAAAAAAAAAATCCCAGAACAACTGTTTGACAACTTGCTGTGAATCTTTCAGTTAGCAAATCCTCCCTCGCTGGCCACTTTAAGTCAGTTGGAAAGGTGAAAAAGCTAGAAAGATGGATTCCTCATACTGACAAAAAATAATTTTTATGAAGTTTGCACAGCACTTCTTTGCCGAAACAGGAATGAACCTTATCTGGATAGAATTGTTACTTGGGATGAAAAGCAGATGAAAGCAGGGGCTCTGGGCGGTAGCTCGGCAAAGGAGAAGCAACACCACATTCTCCAAAGCCTAACTCATCAAAAAAAAAAAAAAAAAAAAAAAAAAAAAATCACTTTTTGGTGGGCTTCATTTGAGCTGATTTACTACAGCTTTTTGAATCCTGGTGAAACAATCAATGCCAAAATGTATTGTCTTAAATTGAAGCAAAGAATCAGAAATAGGCATTATTAAAGCCATCTTTGATCAATGGGAAAAGACCAATTCTGTTATACGACGATGCTCAACCCCGTGTCTCAAATGTGACAACATCAAAACTGTTGGATGTTGGTTACAAGGTTTTGTCTCACCCTCCCTATTCTCCAGACCAACTGCCATTTTTTTTCAGACATGGGACTTTTGAGAGATGGTTAGGGATGGTTAGGTTGGGATGGTTCACAACATCCACAGCGTTTTCAGGGCCACTTGATAATTACATGAAACAATGCTTCGTTCACTGCTGTCACAAATGAATGCACAGCTCTTGAGACGCTTGCTTTGGACACACCATGCATGTCTCATAAGCATGATACTGACACGTTCCTAACAAAGGACAGTGCATACTTTTAATTTTGGTGAAGTGCATGTTTTCTCATTACATTCCACTCGTCCTCCAACTAATTCTAATAGATGCTAAAGGCTCAGCAGATTAAATTCCTATGTACTATTAAAGTAGAATTTTTTCTTGTTCTAAAATATCATCGAAGAAGTCTGCCTTCGAACCCTCATTTCATTTCTAATATAAATTTTATCTTCTTCTGAAGATGACCCCCACAGAGTTTATGATACACAGCCAAAACAATACTAATATTCGGACTATTTACAATGGCAAACTGCAAATTACAGGCCTCCAGACACCTGTGAAAATTCGGCTGTGATTTTCAGTCATGCACTTGTAACTTGAAAAAATTTGCAATTTGTTTTAAATTTCAAGAATTCTCTGGTACAAGTCTAGAGTTGTAGGTTTTTTGAACCGGTTGTCTGTACTAATTTTACAGCTTGTAAAACAATTGCACCTGTCAACTTGAACTTGTTCCTTTATGAAACAGCCCCCTGGATGATGATTTTTTTGATTACAAAAATTAATGATCGAAAGTCAATAGAAAATGCGTTTACAAAATTTGTTTAAATAATGATTCAAAATTCTATTCAGAGGATATAGAAAAGTTGCCATCACGTTAAAAGAGGTGTATTGAGGATTGGTGAAGGGTATTTTAATTAATAAAAAAATGTTTAAAATCTTATTTGTTTGTTTTTATTTCAAAAGCCACAAACTTGCATTATTTTCTGGACACCCAAATAAATCACTCAGCATTTCAATGGTATTTTTATTTCCGTTAAATAAAACAACCTGAGAGAGTATTTCCCAATCAAAACCAAAAAATAAAATCATAAAAACGACTGGCGACTTTTTTGTAAAATTATTTAGCGACAGAATTAAAAATTATTATTTTTATTTAGAATAATAAAAATTTAAACAGATTAGAAAGAGAATAATTAAACATTAGATTAACATGTACTGTTTTTTCTTTTTTTTTTTTTTTTTTTTTAATTTAAAAAGAAAATGTTTTTTGTAGTGGATCCTCGACCTGTAGAATTTTGTTTTTGTTGAGTGACAGGTGATGATGGGAATGGTAGGAATGTTGCACGGGCAACTTAGGTCGAGGAACCGGCGCCTCCTGGGGCGTCGATTCCCCGACTGACAACGGCCCTTTTGTTAAGACACCGAAATCGTATTATTTTTTTAAATCGCCGTACCCGGAGAATATTGTGATCCGGCGGATCTCAGGCATGAACGCCCGGACATCAGGTCGCAGCGAATATCACTCATCTTCGTACTGCTTGGCTTCGCTTCTTTTACCAACTTATTTTGTCTTTGATTTGCTCTTATAAGGAAAGATATGTTGTTTTATTATATTCCTATATAATAAAAACTATTACTAGACTCAATAATAACCATTCTTCACAGATTAGTAAAGAAAGAATACAGAACTTTTACTTTCTCTTTTTTCCTTCAAGATAATTTTGTCACAAGTTATTTTATTTTATTTTTTTTTTTTTTATTTAAAAAAAATCAAAGGGTATAGATAAAGATTTTTACTAACATCTAAAAAAATCATCCCCCTAAATCTTCTTGCATATCTTTCCTCGAAGATGAAATTCTTTCAATCTTTCCTATCTCTCCTCTTTCTTCTTTCGCTTAATCCAATTAAGAATAATGTTAAAAAATTAAATAAAAGTGAGATTTCTGTGCTATGAGTGAACCGCCTGGGCTGCCAGGGAGTGGCAGTTGATCCCAGCAGGGGCCGCAGTCTTGGAGCGACACATGGAGATCCATCGGAAACCTGGACGGGCGTTTCTCAGCAGGAGGACACACCGATCGGAAACAACACAGTGCACTGCACAAATTATTTATAGATAGATATATATATAAATGCACAGAAATTAAAAACACTCAGAACAGAAAAGAATAATAAAAGAAAGGGGGTCTTTTTGTCACTGTCAACTGCACCTTTTTTGTTTTTTATTTGGGAATGCATGATTTTTTTTCTAAAAAAAAAAGAAAAGAAAAAGAAAATAGCAGGAATTGATCTTTACTTTCTCCAAAATTTAGTATATAATAGAATTATGATCATCTTAATTCAATATTTTGTAAACTGGAGTTGGTAAATGTTCATTCTGTGCTATTTTGTAAAGGAATGACCCATACGCACACCTCAACTCTTTTAATCAAAGCTTCTTTAAATGTTTCTTTTTGTTTTATTTATTTTAAATCCTTGCACCTATTTGTTTATACACATGCTGTTAAGCGCTGGTCCAGGCGTCACACCTCGGCTGCGGTCGTTCATTGGGACCGGTGTCACATCCGCTTGACCGAAGGGTGCAAGAACTGTCGAAGATCTGTTTTGACGCATTAACTCTGGATTTCGGCATCTGAAATTTACAGGTCATAGCGGTTATCTCGATCCTTTTCATTGTTCTTTCGACAATTGCGCTCACGCTCAACACAATACCACAATTGCAAGTCAACGACGAGAAAGGCGCCGTGCAGGACAACCCGCAGCTTGCAATGGTGGAAGCAGTGTGCATCACCTGGTTCACGCTGGAATACGTGCTGCGATTCAGCGCGTCTCCAAACAAGTGGAAGTTCTTCAAAGGAGGCCTCAACGTAATAGACTTATTAGCTATACTGCCGTATTTTGTGTCCCTGTTTCTTGTCGAGACGAACAAAAACGCCAATGACCAATTCCAAGATGTGAGGAGGGTTGTGCAGATCTTCAGGATAATGAGAATCCTAAGGATATTGAAGCTCGCACGGCATTCCACCGGGCTGCAGAGTCTTGGTTTCACCTTGAAGAACTCTTACAAAGAGCTTGGCCTTCTCATGCTCTTCCTGGCCATGGGTGTCCTTATATTTTCCAGTTTGGCCTATTTTGCGGAGAAAGAAGAACCGGGAACCAAGTTCATCAGCATACCTGAAACCTTTTGGTGGGCGGGTATTACAATGACAACGGTCGGATATGGAGACATCTACCCCACCACCCCCTTGGGGAAAGTGATCGGTAGTGTCTGTTGTATCTGTGGTGTGCTCGTGGTGGCACTCCCCATTCCCATCATCGTTAACAACTTCGCCGAGTTCTACAAGAACCAAATGCGACGGGAAAAGGCGCTGAAGAGGCGTGAAGCACTCGAAAGGGCTAAGCGCGAAGGTAGCATCGTTTCATTCCACCATATCAACCTGAGGGACGCTTTTGCAAAGAGCATGGACCTAATCGATGTCATCGTTGACACAGGTGAGCCTCTAAAGAGTAAGTAAATATGCATGAAAAAAAAAAACTGCACAAAGCATGATATTATCATATTAAGTAAAGTAGTGTCAACAAAAACATTTTTTTTTTAAATAAATATATATATAAGAGCGCTTTTATGTCTTAGGTTGGGAAGAAGCCGGATGGTTGAATGGTCAAACTATTTATGTGGTTTGGTGTCATTTGACATTATAGTAGTAGTCTTCTACACTAATTTGCAACTTTCATTTTCAAAAAATTAGCTACTTTAAAACTCCTTCATTTTATCACAAATCAAGATAATTAACTACAAAATAATACTGCCTAATTTCTCCTTCCTGTTACGTAAAATACCTTACTTTCAGCCTTTAAATTAATCAATTATAATTGATGTTTATTTGACATCACATTCTAAAAAGAAAAAGAAAAAAAAATAGTTTAAAAAATGTTACTAGATATTATCTCAATGTTAATTAGCCATTAATATTATAATTTGTATTTTACAAACATTAAGACCATTTAGAAGAAAAGAAGACACTGTTCCTTAGTCGAGCTTTCAAGGAATATATCCATCCTCTTCATCAGACAAAAAAAAACTGATGATGAAGATATAAGTTTGAAATATTTCTCGAAAACATGACGATCAAGATACTGAGTCTTTTGTTTTCTTTCAACTAGGTCTTAACCCTGATTTTTTAATACAATATCTATTATTAGATATTCATACATTTTTATTTACAACAAAAAACACCTATTCTTCTGGAATTCGCCTAAAAAACAACATAATAAAGATTATCCATATTGGAAAAAAAGAAGGAAAAGAAAAGGGAGATCATAATTTTCAAATTATTAAAACCTGGATTCATTTCATAAAAGCATACTTCTAAACAAAACAAAATAAAAAAATTCCAGTCCAGTAATATTAAGAATTTATCAAGTCCATCATTTGTTGATGAATTTGAAATATTGAGATTTTGAAGATAAATGTTGCAAAAATCAGTGTACATAGATATTTTTAAAAGTAAAAAAAGTTTTATATACAAGTAGACATCTTAGAGGGTGCTTTAGAAAGCACATAGTTGATTTTTAAACCCAAATTTAAATTTTTAAAAAGATTTTTGTAATAAAAAGAAAAAAGACAATAACAGGTATTAAAAGAGCATCCAGAACCAAGCAGCTTCGATTTCAACTGCAGCAAAAAAAAATTAGCTTTGTGAAATTAACTTATGACCAAAATACCTGGAATAACTCAGTTTGTTTTTGAAAAAACTGTGGGGGCTCCAGGGCACAATCTAGGAGGAGAGCCAGGAGGTGTGGCTGAATGCGAGCTGGTCCCTGGCCCGAAACTGAAACCAAGGCAGCCGCAAGCAGGAGTTCCCAGCATCACAGGTCCGCCCCAGACGCTCCTCGACCTGGAATCACCACCTCAGCCGCCTCCACTTCCAGTCCCGACAAGTCCAGTAAGTACATCCTTCACAAATGCGACCTGACCCTGTTCAGAAACCCCCCTCCCAAGACAAAACGCAAATTGCAAGACGCTGGCCTGGCAATTTACATGCTAACTTTTTCCCCTCTTCTATGATTCCATCTTATGTGTCAAGTGTGTACTCACGTTGGTTTTTTTAGATTTATTAATGCAAGTAGAATCTGAGAAATGGCAGAGAACGGATTGTACAGTCTTGCAAATAACCCTTTTTGCACATCTTTTATGGAATCCCTCGTTTAATTATTTTTCTTTCAGTTATTTTATTTTACTGTTTTTAAAAGCACAGCATGGTTTGTTTTGTAATGTCTTCATAAAACAGAATAATCTACATGTTGCTTGAGCATACATGTGCATACAAGCTGTGCTTCAATCTAAGAGCCATATGAGCTTAAACCTTACAAGACCTTTTCATTTTACATACATGCAGTGGAATCTCGCTAATTTCAATGCCTCTAATCTGAATGTGTTTCCAAAGATTTAGTAGAGAAGGAAGAGGATTTTTTAAAAATATTTTATGTGCTATCAGTGGCTAGTTTCCTTTGCCCACTCCAAACCTTACTGCTGATTTTCGGCACACTTTCATCCAAAAATTCCCTAAGTCTGATGGAGGTTTGGTCCTTTCCGAGCATTTGGGTCACCTATAATCATTATGGTCAGACAGATGCCTTTCAACTTTGTTGCCATCTTCAATGGTCGTTTTAACCCAAATTTATTAAAAAAGTAAAAATAAAATTGAGAGGATAGGCCAAAATTATTCAAAATGCAAACTTCACTAACCTCCTTGTCTACCAGCCTATTTTTCAACCTGCAATCCAAATTTTTGTTAATTCACAAAAGAGATCAGTCATAATCAATCTGTTAAGATTTTAGTTCTATCTGCCTGACAAAAACATTGAGGTATGGATATGTAAACTAACCAACCCTAATCCTAACTCTAACTTTACCTAACCTAATCCGTCCCTAACACTATGTATCTCAACCAAAGCCTAACGTTATCTAACACACTCACTCCTCAGTAACACGAAATCAATGGCATAAAAAAATTATCCTTCCAAAGTCTGCTTACCTTCAGTGGGTTGGTCTGTTTGGTGATAGATACTGACTGATCTCACTGAGAACTCTGAAGATAGCGATGAGCCTGACAGATCAAAACGATGATAGGCAAACCAAAATTATAGTCAGATTAGTGAGACTATTGTAGGTCAAATAATTGTCTCAAAACTGTCATTATATTTTTATTCTCTTATATATTTATTTTATTTATATATTTTACTGTATTATTATTGTTACTATGTTCTCACCACCTTCTGGTAGAGTAACCATTGTTTATTTTTTATTGAGTACATTATAATTATTATTCCTCCTGTAAAAGATGTTAATACTGTTTTTTTTTTTTTTTTTTTTTTTTTTTCATGTCGCTAATGTTGCTATTGCTGGGTTGGTCTATCAGGCATGTTTTGGCATTTGAGACACAAGGAATGACAGATAGACCAAAATGATTCAGCAACAACCAAATTACAAACGTTTATACATCAACAAAAAATAATTAAATTGAAATGCCTTATTTGTTTAATAATATGAATTGAATCACCACATGTAAGACGAAGCAATTTGATTTAAACTACAATCTGAGAGTAAAAGAATCATAGTGATCAGTTATTGACATCATTTAGCCAATTATTGTCCACAAATTTGGTTGGACAGGACCAAACGGATATTTTTTCAAATCTCCTAGTTTCATTTTTCCCTCCTTGTGTGATAGAAACTTTTATTTTATACACATCAATTTATAATTTTTCAATTTATATACTCAACCAGCTGCATGTTTCAGAGCTTGGAGAAATAAAAATAATTTTTAAAAATTCCCACAACAGACATCCAAGCGCTCTGCCATTTCTTATCCACTTGGTAGCAGTTTGAGACTTGTGCAAACTGTCATTATTTTTTTCTTTTTGTTTTATAACTTGTTAGAAACGCTGATAATAAAAACCAAACAAACACTTTGTTCTGCTTATAAAATATTGCTTAGAACAAAAAAGAAATGACCAGAAATTTCTGTCTCTCTTCTCTCTTTTTTGTTTTCTCTCCGCTAGGGCCATGAGAGCAAAAACGACTCAAACATCCTATCAAAACTCGACGAGTTACCGAGTGAATTCGAATGTTGCTTTTGCAACACTAAGGTAGTACAATGAAACAGTATTTTAGCCACTTTATTTAAACAAAAAGAAAGAGAAAAAATAATAAGATAATTTATAAGAATGGTGCACCCGTATTGCACATTTTAAATTGTGATTACTGCTTTGCATGCTGCAAAATTTTTAATATAATAAGCCTGGCTTTTGCGACGTTTAACTTCTCTGTACAGTTTTTAGATTTTTTTATTCATTTTTTTTCTTGCTGCACCCTTTTAGCCCAACATTCATAAATGGGTAATTTATGTTTTTTTTTTTAATTTTCCATAGGCATAGTTTAAATGTACATTTTTCAAACATGGATTAAGAGATATTTAAAACAAACAAAATGAGGACATATATTTCGCAATATAATAAGAAAATTATATCTTTAAAGACCTCTTAATCCAAAACTAAACGATTTTCTTTTAGAATTTACATACAAAAAACATTTAACTGTTTATGATCGGACATGTTTAATTTTCTGGTACGTCTTAAACAGAATAAAACCTCTTTACCTCAAAGAAAGCATGTCATAAACATTAAGTGTAGAATTTATTCGACTATTAACTTAATGTCGGTCTGCATGCCAACCGAGTAGATGCTGTACGAGTGGCACTTTGCAGGTAGAACAGAGCACAAGGTTAAAAACCTCAGAAGTTACCCTGAACGAACCTGCCTGTAGCATGATCCTCCCTTAGGTGAGTAGCACACATAATTATTAAATCGCTTTATAAATAAATTTTATATAAAAATTTTAAATATGTTTGCCTGAATGATTAAATCTACATAATTAGGGTAATAATTAGGGTATATAAATATATATTGGGAACAAGCATGAGTGCATGAAACACTCAAAACATCCTCAGCACAGTTTATTTAAAGCTTATTTTTTTCTTATAAAGTTACATTTAGAGATGGGTTAGCATAGAACTTAGAATTGTAAATAACACTCACCTTATAATGCACCATTGTATCCACCTGTTGAAAAAAAAATTTGTTAATTTTTTTATTTTAGAACAAATTTTTTATAAAAAATAATGCATGGTTTCTATATGTTTTTCTTTTTAACGATTCAGGAAATACAACAGAGGGTTCGGAAGTCGGATTGCAAACAGAACCTCCTTGAAATAGCCTAAAGTGCTTTGGAAAGACTTAAACCGCTGGTATAAAGTCAAGCATTATATCAAAAACCACACAAAATTCTACATTTTAAAAAGTCAAAAAAGAAATGCCCAATCTCCAGCACTAAAACACCGACACATAACTACAGCATGTTATACTTTTATATTTTAAACGAAATGAATTGTCTAAAAAAAAGAAAATCTTTTTTTTTATTAAACAGAAAACTAAATAAATAAAAATTATAGAAATATCAGTCAAATTTGAAGTTATGTCATAATCCAAGTTCAAATATTTTGTTTACACCAACTGCTTTTATTTTGTTGATGCTTCACCTGCTTAAAATTGTAAATTTTAATACAGAATGCCAAAGCTGACACAAAGAAATCATCTCAGAAAGTGCAAAACCTTGAAAAACGTTCAGTACTAAAACTATAAAATTAATTTTTTTTAACAGCTCGTTCCATTTATTTTGTTATAGTCATTATGTCAGGTCTTTTAAATTCATTTATTTCATAACAACTAACATAATTTATAAAAGCTGACATATTTTTCTTTTGTTGTTCTAATTTCTGTTTTTCAAAGCATTTCCCACTTCTGAAAGTTTGCTGGACATTCTCTATTTAAAAAGAAAATATAATTTACAATTTGATAAAATTCCAATGGCCCATCTCTAAAGTAATTTTGATGTATTTTGATTTATTTTACTCAATAAGTAAATATTAAAGTGCTGTTAATCTTGAGATCAAGTGGAATATAATTTTTAAAAAATCAAAAAAAAGATTTTTTTTAAGCTTTATACACTTGAGTCAAGGTTTGCCTCTTTATTAACAAATTAACTAAATAAACAATTTAGAAACTGCATTTTTTCTTATCACAGAGCATTTAATAACTATGCAAAAAAATTGCTTATAAATCTTGGTTTTTGGAAAAAAAAATTAACAAACAAAGCAGTTTGACAAAAGAAAGGCTCAATTCTAACACAGGACTATAAAGAGTTCACGGATGCAGAAAACCTCATGCTGTTCTCGACATCTGACTTCCGGAACCCAATCTGCCTTGAGATGAAACTGCTTAGAAGTGGTGAAGGGGCTCCGGGCTCAGCCGTCTGCGCTATACCCGGAGCCATGGAAATAGGCTCGGTAGATTCGTCGGACACGTATGCATCTTGCAATACACAGCCCTTCGCATCTCAGGGCGATCTCACCGAGGAAGACTCGAACCTGTACATCAACCCTATGCTACACGATACCGAGACGAGGAATGTGAAAAAGTCGGCGTCCGGCGACACAGCTCTGCGCGCCTTCGACGAGGAGGAGGATCCGTTCCACAGCCAGGAGCGAGGCAGCAGGGGATCCCTCAATGAGACTCCTCTTCCGAAACACAGAAAAACAAGATTCTCACAAGTAAGACTCTTAATGTTTTATGATACTGCCACATTACTGTATCACAAATCTTAATGTACACCCTTTCCACACAAATTTTGAAAATAAAACATTTTATTTCATTTTTTAAATAACTGTTTTGTAATAAAACTTTTTATGAAATAGAATAGTTATTTACTATGTTTGTACAGAATAGCAATATTAATTTTTTTTTACTTTTATAAAAATATGGCTTTATCTGCATAGAAGATTTTGAGCACAGAAACAATTTCCATATTAAATTAAACACAAGCCATTATTAAACTTTTAAAAACATAAAAACCTTAACATTTTCATAACTATTAGCGGATTATAATGAAATTTAACGCCATGCCTTCAGGCACACCAAAAATATAAGACTTTTGATTAATTTCTTTCTAACTTTAGATTTTCATACAATATTATTTTAGAACAAGTTTAATGTTTAAAGGTTAAAGTGGCTAATACAAGGCTAATATTTCAACTAAAAATAAAAAAACTCAGATCAGGATTTGTTTGAATCAGGATTAAGTGCCAACACTGTAATAAAAAAATAATAATAATTTAAAAATTTGTTAATTAAATTAACAAACATGTACAGCAATAATATAAAAACATATAATTGCCAATTAACCGACTAATTGCAAATTCGTGTTTGACAGCGAGCGTTGATAATAAAACAGCGACAGGTACATTGCGCCTATCCTTTAAGAGTGGCAGTGTTTCTTTATTATTATTATTATTATTATTATTGTTATTATTATTTAGCGACTTTTTACCTGTTTTGGACAGCATGGCTCTCTCACTTTCTCTCTGCACACACTTAGCTTTAGAATCTTAGCGATATCATCCCAGAGGATATTTTGCTTGCAGAGTATAAATTTATACATAACTTTTATTTTGTTGTTTATTAAGATAATTTTATTTAAAAAAAATTAGTGATCTTGTAGAATAATATATCTTATAGATGAGCGAATGTTAAAAAAAACTGCCTGCTATTTGAGTAGATCATTTCTTTTTAAGGCTGTTATTGAATCGATGATGGAAAAATTAAATAAACAGATAATTAGCCTAACCTGTTACTAACACTAAGCCTAACCTAACCTAATCCATCCCTTACACTAATCCTAACTTAATCTGGCACTAACCTTAACCCTAACCCTAATTTTCAGCCTATTTTCCCTTCTTTATGATGGTATGCAATTTAGCTGTAGGAAGCTTGATTTGTCATCATTGCCAGTTGCTCAATAATAGTAGAAGTGTATCAGGGATGTGATTTTCCATGATTATGAACACATTCCTGATCCACTTCTGCAATTAACAACTTCACTTTATCCCTAGTTGCTCTATAGATTATCATCTCATCTATCGATATATGACCAGAGCAACCGAACCTTGCAAAGCAACTTGATTAGAAACCAAGGTTTGCAGAAAGGAGAGGTGTTTAGAAAGACCAAGGAGTTCTTGAGTTTTGATATTTGGCAGCCATTTTCCTTTTTAAAAGTGGCCAGGAGAGAATTGAGACTTTTTCACTCCTTGTAGGTCATCCTTCATTACTTTCCTATACACTTTCAAAGATAGGATCTGCGGTCCTGGTATCACCCTACTTAACTCAACCTAACCTAACCCTAATCAAAACTCTACCCTTACCCTACTTAGTCTATCCTAAGGCAACCACAAAAAATTGTTTATCTAGCCCCAAAAGTAATAAGACAAAACCATACTAGCCTTAATTTTATAACCTATAAAATTAAGATAAAAATATTCATACAGAAATTTATTATCTATGTTACACATTTTGAACTTCTTAATACAAATACACTTTTTAAAGTGTTAATCATTTAACTTATTTGTGGTGATTAGTGACTGTTGATCGATAATTATTTATCATTTTAAGAATTTTTAATTTAATTTCAAAATTTCTTCGCTGTTCAATTTATGTGAAAATTAAAACAATTGGTTATTAAAATACAAGGCAATCACCTCACTGTTCAATCTATGAAATTGAATTTGCCAAAATTGTTAACATGAATCTATTAAAATTAAAGTTGGATTTAAAAGGGTAGTTTTTATTAAAAATTACTTAAATTATGATATGAACCTCTTGAATATCGCTATTCTTTAATTTTATATGATATATATATATATTGTATCATGATAGATGATTTATATTTTATTAATTTTAAGCATGCACTAAAGCTTTTAGAAAAGCTAAAAGTATGAAGTAGGTAGAAAGCACATATTTTACTATTTTAAAGAAAAGAAAAACTTTTAAAAAACAATACTGCTTAAGATGGAATTAAATTCGATATTGCTGAAATTGCTGAATGCTGACAGGTCCCTCGTATTTATAAGTTGCTAAAAGTGATAGTTTTAAGCAGAGGCCAGCAGAAATATGAGTGCACCAATACAAGCAAAAACCATCTAGTCAAAATTGTATTTTTATTTACAGTCTGCAAAACTAGGGGAAGGAATTGGGAGGGAATCGGAAGAAAGTTTGGAGACGATAAAGAAAAGGCGACCTTCATTCATGCCCAGCCGGCCGCTAGCGACTGCAACAAGGCTTATAAATCAACACTTATTTGGGCTCCAATCGCTTGGTAAATCTGGAAGAGGTATGACGAATATGAATTTTTTTATTAATAAAACTAAATTGAAATTGTGCTTAGGACGTAATGGCGAAAGCAGATCTTCCCTCTCGGTCGACTCGATAGACAGCAGGATATGTCCAACGCCCGAAACACACCGTCGTTCCAAGTCCATCCTGAAGAAGCACGAGTCAACAACCTGCGGGCTCAACCATCGACCAGCACGCGATGACCCCGAGGCGGAAAAGCTCATATCTTCGGACAATGTCTCTGGTGCATCGGGTGGAGGTGCTGACTTCAGTCCGGGTCGGACGAGAGGAGCCGTACTCAAGTTCTCGATGGACCCTCCCCCGCTGTACATCTGCCCTCCTCCGCCTCCTATGGACCAGTCGCCTACTGAAGAGACGAAACTCTTAGGTAGGAGGCACCAACACCTGAACACGTCTTAGCAATCAATTGTAATGAAAGAGAAAGCCCTGTGATCTTGGAAAAATCTTTGCCTCTACACTTTTCAAAAACAATCATGTCTGAGCTATACGTATGTAAGATTTACTTGGTGAAAATTGATTGCAAATAAATTTAATTCCAAAAGAGGCTCTACACATCATGTATTCCTAAGTTGTGCATGAAATAAACCCACACGAGGCTGCGAAAGGCAATAAAACATATTATTAAAACAGTATAACCTTTGAAAAGTGCTTTATAGAGATCATGAGAGAACAAATTAAAAATTAAACGTCTAAAAATTAATATTTTAATACAGTAATAATCTTTGCTCAAGCACTTCATTGGAATTTAAATGTAAGTACATACATAAAAAATTCATAGTATGTATTATGTAAAGATGAAGTATAAATGAGATTTATGTTGTGCTCTGTGGTCAAAATATACCATAGAAAGCTAAATAAAAATTCCCGGATGTGTATGTGGGGGGGGGATAATAAGACTACAGGAAGCAAAGTTGAACTTTACTTTCACATCCACAGTTTACAGAAAATATAATAAAATCAAACTTTTTTTAAAGGTCAAAACATAACTACAATAGTTTGTAAATGTTCAGAGTGACATATCAAACTAAAAAAAAAATATATATATGTAAAAATATAAAACCAAAATGCAAAATTTAAAAACCAAATAATAAACATGTAAGTATTGTACATACAAATTATTAAAAAGTAATATTACGTGTTAATGTATTTTTAATTAAAATAATTATAAAATTGTATATTTTGTTGCAAAAGAAACATGTATAATTCTATGAGTGTGGTTTTTTTTTCTTGGTCAAAAGTTAATAAATTATGCCAAAAAGAATTATATATAACTGAAAGCTCACTAGTTAGTATCCTCCCTTAAAAAATAATAATGCCCATGAAACTAAGGACTATAATCAACGAAGAAAATATTTAAAAATACAATCATTAGCAAAAAGACAAATCATTGGAGAAAAAAATAAAAAACTCTAAATCGTGGACTGTGCAGAAATACATAACCCCATCCTTTAAAAATAAAAAAAGTTATGTGTATTAATGGAAAATCACGCTTAGCATTTTTTATATAAAGCACAAGAAACTAATGTAAAGAAAAAATGTATTTTTAAAAAAATACATGTTATGGACAAACAAAAAAGAATACATTGTTGGAAAATTGCTTATTCTTATAGCCAGGGAATAACAAAAAAAAAAAAAATCCGTGTTTATTTTGTTATGAATAAGCAGGGGAAAACTCAATGAGAGATAATGAATTATATCCGATTTTTTATTAGATTGTAAGTTCAAAAAACGAAAATTGTTGAAAAATTATTAAATAATACAATAAATTGATTTTAAAGTTTATGCTTGTTAAATTTATATACCTTTCTCCCTAACTTTTTTAAAAATACAATTCAAATATCAATATAATTGTAGCAGGTTTTGATCAATTAAAATGTATAGAAAGAATCAAGTATGACACATGTAGTTTAGAAGAGATTTTTAATTTAAAAATTTTAATTCTAAATTACTCTGGGAATGCTTGCCCTAGGGCAAAGCAACAATTAATCTTGAGGTTCTGAGGCATCAAGGTATAGAAAGAAAGAAATGGGCTGACTGACTAGCCAAAGAATGGACTTCTCGCAGTGGGACCACAACTAGTCACCTTTAAGTTGAAGAAAAAATAGTTTAAGAAAGAAAACATACAAGCACATTACAAAAGCACCTGGTATGAGACAAAGAGATTTATAAATCTCTGAAAAACTAAGGAAAATAATTTCTCTCAGCAGTTAATTTATGAGACAAATTATAAGTTTCTATACAGGCCACAATACTCTGAACCACAACCTAAAGACGAACCTAAGCAGAGACAGCTACAGATATACCAAAGATATCAGCACATATCCTGTGAATGTAAAGCACTAGCCCTAAATTACTTTTTTATTTGGTTTTAGACTAAAATGTAAGTTTTAATAAAGGTTTAGTCTAAAAGGATTCATAGTCAGAGAGCAAAAGACCCCAAAAATCCAGAGCGGTGAGTCCAGAGGTTAGTTCAAAGTACAGGAGGTTCCAAAGACAGGGAGTTGACAGACTATAAAGCCATAAGAGCAGAAGACACCAAAGACCAGGAGAATCCTGAGACCATAAGAAGACAACAGATCAGTAAAGTCACAAAACGAGTAAAATCCCAAACCAGTAGAATTCTGAGACAGGAACGTTCAACAGAACAGTAAAGTCACAAGACTAAGAGGCATGAACAGATCATTAAAGTCATTCACCAGGAGAGGGTCCAGTGACCTGGACTGTATCAAGACTGATAAGAATAATCAATTTGGGAGATTCCCAACACTAGGAAAAGACAACCGAGCAGTAAAGTTACAAGACAAGTAAAGTTCCAGGAGAGACCCAAGAAAAGGATGTGTCGTCCTCCAAAGATCAGTAGGGTCCCGACTAGAAGGGAAAAGAAAACAGGTAAGTCCAAAGACTAGAAGGATTATGAGGCCAGAAAGAGTCAACATACAAGTAAAGTCCCCAGAGCAGTAGAATCCAGAGATACACTAGAAGAGCGCAAAGACCAGGAAAATTCTGAGACCAGGAGTTGACAGACAAGTTCAGTCAGAAGAGCACAAGACTAGGATAGTCTCAAAACTAAAATACAATATCTAGTACAATCACGAATGCATGAGACTCAAAAGACTATGACCTCCAGAGACCAGATTAGTCCAAAAACCAAGGGGAATTCCAAGGCCAGGAGGAGTTGATAGACCAGTTAAGTCAGAAGAGCAGAAGGCTTCAGAGACAAGAAGAGTGCCAAAACGAGAAGTCAATATCCAGTAAAGTCACGAATGCAGGAGACTCAAAAGGCCATGAGTGTCCAGAGACTAGTTCAAAACTCAGGAAATCGACAGACTAGAAAAATGCCAAGACCAGGAGAGTCTAAATATGAGGAGAAACTGACGAACCAATAAAGTTACAAGACCAAGAGTGCCTGAGGTGAGGAGCAATCAATCGACCAGTAAAGTGCCAAGAGCAGGAGAGTCCAGAGATGAGGCGGAGTTAGCTAAATGGAATCAACAGATTAGGAATTGACAAACCTTTAAAGTCACAAGATCAGGATTGTCCCAGGACCAGGAAGAGCCAATAGACCAATAAATTCCCAAAACACGGGGAGACCAAAGGCAAGGGAACCTCAAGTCAAGACTCAAAAGTGAAGACTGTCTCAGAAGTAGCAGTATCCCAGGAGATGACGGTCTAAGGTTAAAAAAAAAGACACAAAAAGGCAGTACTAAAGAATCGTGGTGGTGAGTAAGTGCGTATTGTTAATCAATCCACTCTTGGAGTTACTGACATGCATAATTTGATCAATGTAAATAAACAAATTGGATTTTAGCATTGAGTTTGAGTTTATTTTATGAGGGTTTAGACTAAAGACCTAGACTAAATCTGACAGAAGGCCAACGAGGAAAGAAGGATATAAAAATTTTAAATAGTCAAACAACTTATCGTTGTTCCTTCTTTGATAATCATCCTTTGGCAAAGTACTTCACATAATTACAAATAACTTTTTTTTTGTTAATTTACAAAGATATTAAAAATGTTAACTATAATTGAACTCCAGCCTACTTACCCAACTCATCTTAGAAATTGGAAAAATTTCTTGGCAAAAACAGAAATTTTCAACTTCAATTCAAAAGAGGTTTTACTTTTGTTTTTTAAGTTTGCGCTTTGTAGTTAGAATAAAGTTACAAGAGTTCAAAAATAAATATCCCCGTTGTCATGATGATAGGACTTATCTTCTTTATAGAAATGTAATAATTCAGAAATTAAACACTAAGGGAATAATAATTAGATTTTTAATATAAATTAATTTGTAGCCACTTTCTTCGTGTTTTTTCTTTTAATGAAAAAAAAAAAAAATTAAATTTGCCATGTGGCTATTACAAAAAATGACCGTTAGGCTATGACCTTTGGTTAATTCGCCATTTTATTCTTCTCTGTTCGGTTTGGTTATTTCTGACAGTTAATTGTTGTTGTACAATTTAAAAACAAACGTAAATACATCGTCTCAGCCATATCTCACCCCAAGGTAAAAATTACGAACGGATTTTTTTATTTTTTATTTCCCAGGTCTGAACTCACAGATTGCCCGAATTCTTAGAACGCTAAAAAAACCCACGAGGAAGTTTGTCAAGAAAACTGAATGATCAATTAAAAAAAAAACTTAAGCTTATTGTAAAAAAATTAATTATCGACAATTAAACATATTTTGTACTATTTTTCATAACTCTTCTTGACGAAATCCCATTCGTCGAGTCTTGTAGATAAATGCCGATTCCTTTTGCTCAAGAGCTGCTTTTTGTAATGTTTTTATTGATTTTTTTTATATTATTATTACGAACTATTCCTTCTGTTATTCTAAATTTTAACAGAATTTTGTATCAACTTTCAACTTTTTTTTCTCTAATTAAACATGTATTGTTTTATATAGAATTTAGTCTAATTTAAAAAAAAAATTAAACTATAAAGTTGTTACAATTACCAGATGTATAAGTATTTGAGGGGCTTCTTTGAGAAGATTGGCATCGTGAAGGAGCTGGATACGATTGACGAAGACGAAATTGTACAGGCTCTCTATAACGATGATGGCGATGAGTACAACCTGACCAAGATCCAAAATTACATGTGCCAGAGCTATAAAGGCAAGGTGACCCATTTGAACGACCGCGTAGCTGTCATCGACTACCAGTATTACTTCCATCTCAAGAACACCCAGTTGTCGCACCTAAAGATCGGAGATGTCGTTACTTGCAAGCTGTACACCAAGGACCTCGACACGCTTGTCCGTTCCGTCCAAAAGGTCGATGGCGAATCGGAAGACGAATATGAAGTCATCGATGAAAAGAAACAAAGGTTGTTTTTATTAACTCTGTTTTTGTTAATTGTATAATTTTTATTTTATTTTTTTCACTAGAAACCTCGAAGGATTGACAGAATTAAAAATAACAGGAAAAATTGTTAAAAAGGTTGTGAGGAAAATCACTATCGAAACGAGGGATGAAGAATATCCTATTGTCGAGTTTAATATGGACAATGTACGAGCTGAATTCATCCCTATGGCAGGTAGCATAGAAAAATAAATGCTGATTAGGAAAAGTTTGTTATATTTAATAAAGAAACACATTTTAGGAGATATTGTTGAGCTTGAATGTCTAATTCCTGACAGCTCAAATCCCGATTTGCTACAACCAGCGATGACGGTCGAAATGGTCCTCCCTAAGAAAACAATGCTCAAGCATGGAGTCGTCACCGAATGGGACAGTGTTCGTGGCGTGATAACCGGTTTTGCCGAATTCACAGTGCACACTTGCGAGCCCGGCTACCAACCTACAGTCGGCGACAAAGTACTGATATAATTTTTCCCCCCTTTGAACTTTTGAATGGATACGTTGAATGTGTAAAGGTTCTGGCTAGTGTGATCCGTAGCGATCAGAATGGATACTCCTGGCGGGCGGTTCAGGTGGTCCCTCAGAGCAGGCAATTCGACACGAAACTATCGAAACAGCACGAGGAAGCGAGGCGAGATCTACTTAGAGATAAAGAGGGTGTTTACATTTCAAAATGCGCAAAATTTGAGATAAAATTAAACGACGTTAAAAAATTCACAGCAAGTTTTGACCCAATTGTCTAAATTAATTTCTTGAAACTTAACTTTTAAATTTTAGGTCGAGTTGAGTAACAAAAGCTTAACAACGAAATATCTCCTTCAGTGTTCTTCTCTTGCAAAAGCCGATCTGTCACAGCTCGTTCTCATCAAGCCTGAGAACGTTAATATGGAAATCAAAGCTGATTCAATCGTTGGTTTTACTTTCGAGCTCAGGGGACGGTTTTTGGGCAGGTCATCTGAGCAGTTTGTCTGGGTCTTTAACGGATTCAAGATTGGAAGGATTTTCGATATCGAAGTCTACGATACTGCGATTATCCCAACTTCTCCAAATGGTAATCTTACACCTGTACTTGGCTCACACTTAATGAGTGTATAATTCATTATTCACAGATTGCTACTTTTTTGCAACAGTTTGAAATATAACAAAACGGTTCCTGGTCCTACGGTTGTTAGTTCCATAACGTGGACAGAATGAACACCGAGTAATTCATATAGCTAAATAAGACTGATCAATGTTATGTACAAATGTAGGCTACAGACATTTTTTGGTTATACTAGTCGAAAAATATTAGCATATCAGAGTTCTTTCTTCTTCTTTCAAATTGGCTTAAGAACAGTGAAACTAAATAGCATTTTTAAATATCATTTTATAACTGTTGTGTATGTATTTCAAGGTTATTATATATAAATTTGGATTCATTTTAAGCATAATTTAACATCCTCAAATACAGATTTTCAAGAGAAACAAAAAATAGACATTTTTATATTCAATCAACAGAGTGCTTATTCTTTCTGATATCAGGTGTTCCTCTTAAAAAATTCCTAACTCCTATGGGCTTTGTCCATATTCAATGTTATTAATGTTATTACAATTCAATCCATTGTGTTAAGAGGTCTAATCAGCCAAATTACTTCTTTCAATTAATTATTCTTTTTGTGTAAGGTCCTCGTTGAGGTGGAAAAGCCAGTGTCACAAGTGATTTCAAACCCACGACATTTGGCTAATAAGCCACTGCTCTAACCACTTGAGCGTGACTTTGATCCACTTGGACAGCCTAAGGTCATGGGTTCGAACCCTGCTCATGACACTGGCTTTTTCATCTCAACCAGGACCTTAAATAAAAAGAATAATTAATCTAAAGTTATTACAATCGTTGTAAAGTTTAATTTATATTTAAATTTTCCAACAATGTTTTGATTTTATATTATCAATGAGAAAAACGAGAAATCAACAAAAACAAGTCAGACAGTAAATAAGGTCATGAACCCCTGTAAAATTTCTTTTTGATCAGTGAAGTTATGTTCAAGTTACCACAATTTTTGTTAATTTCAAGGAAAAAAATTTTGGAGTAGTAAGGCGATAATTTAAGGGAATTTTTTTTTTTTTTCATTTTTCCAAAAATTTGTACTTGCTAAAAACAAAACATTTAACTCACAATTCGGTTTAGCAGGTTTGAGTTATGTGTCGAAATAGAGTATTATTTTGTGACCGAGGGACGGAAGAAAGTCGATTAAATTATTTTTAGTAAAGTTGATGTTAGTTTTGTGCCCCAAAAAGCACCTTAATATAATTTTTTAAGAAAATTAAAAAAAATTTTCTCAAGTTTTCCGCATGCTAAATGTCTCAATTTTCCCCCTCAAATTATTATTTCCATTTAAAATCTTGATAAGTTTGAAACCAATCCATATGAAACTTGAATTATTTGTAAAACATTGTTAACAACTAACGTGTTATCTGTAAAGAAAGTTAGAATTGGAGATATAAAATGTAACCTTTGGACGGTTTTTCTTGATTCCATCCTTATTTTCGCCACTTATAATGACGAAGCCTAAATCTTGTTGACATGCACTGAAAAAAAAAATTGCACCTGACAGATTGAGACTAAAAATATGTATTTCTTTTTCATGTTCAATTTCAGATTAAAAAGCTTTAAAGGGTGCTTAAAATGAATCCAAATTAATTCTTATTAGCCTATTTTCTAAAATCATATTTGTTTTTGTAAGTTTTTATATATCTATGCATCTATCATTAAAAAAAAAAAAAAAAAAAAAAAAATCGACTGATTTATAATAACCATGAATTACATGTAAAACAAAGGCAGAAATTCAACCTGTTATCACTAAAAAAAGTGTCATTAAAATCATTAGGCTTCTCTTGTAAACTCAATATTTTATATGGATATACCAATATAATGGAAAAAAATTCTTGTACAGCACAATTATGTTGAGTGTTACAGAAAAACTTTTAGAAAAATTATATATTCCATTATATCTTAGTTCATTTATAACCTAACATCATAAATTCAAATAGGTTAAGTGTAATGAGTGTGTACTTTTTTTTTTTTTTAATTTAAATATTATGTTTTTAGTTGGCACCCAGATACCTAGAAAGGATGTAACTGCTACACAGCTTATCGACAGGTCATCAGGTGTCATCATGCCAGGCCGGAGGTCATTTTCACCAGCCGCGTTCGTACCTGTAAAACTCGGGCAGTTTTCACTTTCTGACAAAATCCTCATGGCTGCCCTTCCGGATGAGAAAATGAACCTGGACGACCTCATGTTGCGAGTCGAGAAGGTCCTGCCGTGCCTCAAGGAAGACCTTCGACCCGAGACGTACCTCTCGAGAATGCACGGGCTCCTGTTTTTAGAAGAAGTCGCGATGCTAAAGCAAGTCGGGGAGTTGCAACTTGAAAAGGCCACTTTTAAAAAAAACGGAGATTGTCTTGTTCTCGTTGTACCGGCACTTAGCCCATACACGACAAAATTAGTCGCTGGTAATATATGATTTTACATATTTTTTACATTACTTTTTTTTATAGTTTAATTGATTTTCAGGTGATATGTTAATTGCTTCCTTACCGTACTCATCAAACATTGATGAAAGGAAATTTGAAGGCGTTATACACAAAGTGACGCGTACTGAACTCTGGCTTCAATTTGCAAAAGATTTCCATGATTCTTATGTAGAAGGGACTTATTATTCCGTTTCTTTTGTGACAAGCCGAGCATCATTAAGGAGAATGCACCAGGCGATTAATCTCGCAGCAAAACACCTCGGCTTTGGTTGGCTTTTCCCAACATTTATTAATCCTAGGCCACCTCAAGTATTTTATATTAGCCTTATTGTTTTTTGTTTTTGTTTTTTATTTACATGTGTATTAATTATATTATTATTTAAGGTGATTGTTGAGCAAGCGGAAGAGAGCGTTACAAGTGTCCCTATTAAGAATAAATCCAATTCTGTCAAGGAAATACCAGAGGAACTCTTTCGCCAATTAATTAAAAAATCTGGTGGGATGAAGGGCGTCAATCAAATAAATTATCTGGTCGAGGAAGCTTCTAAGCTAAAGGTAATATTAACTATAATCCGCATTCTTTTTTCAATTGTTGAAATTTTTTAGTCGCAACCTGTGCAAGGTCAAAGGAAAAAAGATTTCCACCAGCTGTACAGCCCCGACCCAAGGAAGATATCTTTAAAAACAACCAACACAAAACTGAGCATTGAACAGAAGCTGATGCAAGCAGGCACACCGGCGAGAGGCAGTTTTAACAGGGGGCGAGGGCGAGGGTTGAAATACGGTCGAGGAGGACGGGAGATCAACTGGAACCGACACGGCTCTGGCTACGGCATGCACTGCACAATCGATAATGAGTCCAAAGTCAAAATATCTGTCGAACAGAAAAAAACAATCAGGTGAATCCGCAAAAAAAGAAACAGCAATTTCCAATTATCGGTCTTTCAATATTTCAGGTGGTTCAACGGAGGATTGAACGCTCAGCAGAAAGAAGCAGTCATAAATGTACTCCTGGGGGAGGCAAGGCCGCTCCCTTATGTCATATTTGGACCACCAGGTACTGGAAAGACTGTTACGGTCGTTGAAACGATTCTTCAACTGCATGCTCTCATACCGGAAAGTAGGTATGTAAATAATACAATTTTTTTCTTATTTTATGCAATTTTTTCCTCTATTGGAAAAATCATTGAACCAATTGATTAACTTAATGTAACAGGCTGTTAGTCGCTACACCATCGAACAGTGCTGCTGATCTCATTGCAGAAAGACTGCTCGAATCTGGTGACTTAGAACAGGGCGATTTGTTGCGCATGGTCGGTTATCACTACCTCGAGCAGGGTCGTATATCAGCCAGCATCATCCCTTACAGCGCCGTGCCCGATGTTAAAGCAATTAACATATCTGGAGCAAGTGGAAGTTCACGTAAGTAGAATAATATTATATAATATGTAAATTTATATAAGAAATCAGAAGAAAATAGTGAAGTTTATTTATTTTTTAAAATACAATGTGTAGCTGTTAGATTCATTTAAGAGTCAATATTACTTTTTCATCAGGAGTATCTGGTGTCAGTCCAGTTCCGCCTTCCATGAGTGAATTGAAATTAAACTTGATCTGCGGTACTGGAAATTCCAAAGGCGGGCAGAATGGAAAAGTCTGTTCTCCAGTGTTACAGTTATGAGATGCTAGCATGGCACTAAATCTGTCTTTTTGTTCCGTCAGCGATCTTATTTCAGATAGGAATTCGTTTTTCTCCCTTTGCAACTCGTCCTCCTGCCTCTGTAGCTCTTCGATCCACTCGTCCTTCCTCTGGCGACACCTCGCCGCAGCCATCCTGTTCCTCTCCCTTCTTATCGAGAGTTTCAGCCTCTCTTCCGAAGTTAGATTTTCGCTCTTTCTCCTCCTCTTGACCTGAACCGGCTTGACATCGGGCTGAAACAGTGATTCCAACCAGGCTTGTAAATCTTCCTCCATTATCAATACCTTTAACTGCAGCGCAGCGTACAACTAAAAAAATACTTTTGAAAAAGACTTACAATTTTGTTATCGACAAGATTTGATACGCATCTATTCATCAGCCGTTTCTCAACTTTTGATTAGATTTTCTTTTATAATGTCAGGCAGAACATTTGATAAAACTTAAACTGATACACAAATACAGGTGTTTTCATTAACAATTTCTATTTATTGGTTATTAAGAAGACTAGATCCTACTTCGGATCAAATTACTTGTTTAAAATCATTTTTATATTACATTTAACCCTTTAAGATACTACCAATGTGTTTTAACCTAAAACAGGTAACAACATAAATAACACATTTTATTAAAATAAATCCTCTTTTTTTTTTTATTAAATTGCTGTGTAAATCCAGTAACTAATTATAACAATGTAATCTTTTTTCTTAATTTGAAGCTATTCTAATGACTTAAATTCGACTGTTTTCTAACCTTTAACATCTTGTATGGTTAGTTTTGTACTTTTTTTAAAAATTAGCCATGTTTGTAAAATAAGTCCCTAAGTCCGTTTTTTTTCTTCTTCTTTCTTTCTTTCTTTTTTTGTTCTTTTTTTTTCTTTTTAATTTGATGAAAATACTAGGTACTTGTGAACAAATTTAAGCAAATATCATATATAGTCATATCATCGACAGTCAGTGGGGTACCACATCCCAATCGAGATTGAAACATTATTGGTGCATCTGTAAAGACGCTTTGGGGCAAGCGTTACTCCTGGTGGAAAAATCCCTTAGCAATAAGCAGTCTTTTTCCAATTATAGGCTTTAATCTATAATTTGTACCAAAATTAACAATTTGGTCAGGCGGAAGAATCTCGTAAGCACCACCTTCCAGCCAAGCCAAAGAAAATTTTGAAGCTGTTACCGGTGGGTCGCTGCATTTTCTTTGGGATTTTCCTTTCAGGAAATTGTTCTCAAGTACCAACTTTTCATCCCGATTTAGTGTTTTTAAAAATAGGTCTACATTGCGTTTTAAATTAAAACCGCAGTCCAATTCTCACAACAGCTTGTAAGAGAATACCTGTGATGTCTCGTGTCATTGTGCTTGAGCTATTTACGACAAAAGTTTGAATCTGTTCATCAACTAGAGCGGTTTGCATCTTGCAAATCAAAATTTCCCCTTCTAAACCGAGAAAACGACTTACAGTCGGTGATTTTTCCTTAAGCGTCATCACCCTACACATCGCAAATTTTCCAAGCACGCTAATAAAAAAAAAACTATCAAATGGCAAAAATGTGCTACTTTTTCCTCTATTTTAAATTATAAAAACACTTTACCTTAACTAATCCCATTTCATAGTGTGTAAACAATGACTAAATAAACATCCAAAACACAAGATAAAATCGGATTATTGAAAACTACTACAGAATTATTTTAAAATGCAATATTTTTATAATATTGTTTACATTCTCAGCCTTATATTTGTTAAATCAGCATTATAAATATTATAAATCAAAAAACATATAAATATTTGCATTTCATCTTCTAGATATTTTTTTTTTCATTAGTGTCTTTTTATTATTTATAAATTAAATATGTTTTTACTTGCCTGATTTGACAGATGTTCCATCATGGCAATCTCATCAGAGTAGAGTTAGGAACTATTAACTTCTTGAGGGTATTACTAGGCAAATAATTTTCTTTCTTTTTTTTAGATATTCATAAGAATTTTTGCGTTAAATTATTCGAAAGTTAACTTACTGAAGTTGTTTGTTTTTGTTTTTTTAATTGTTAAAGTAATTAATTATTAAGTTAATTTTTAACTGTCTGTATGTGGTCTGCATGCAAGGCTACTTTTTTATTTACCGATTTTGATTCTATTCGCGTTCATTAACAGGGCCGAACTTAACAAATATAAATCGATACTGTTTAACATTTTTCGCCGCATTATTACTTTTCTTTTCTTTTTTAAAAACCTTTTATCATACGGCGAAATCTAATCTTGAAGATTGAAAAATAAAAATTTCTGCTTCTGCTTGATAAGCAGGAATTTGATTCTAAACTATTTTTAACGCCGATATGATTCAATATCATAAACAGTGGAACTTTATGATTTAAAGAGATAAATCGCCAATAATAATAAAATGTAGATAAAGGATTTTTTTTTCCTAAAAACAATTCTATATTAACATCAAATGGAAATGTATTTATTTTTATAACTTCGTTTACACAAATCTTAATGTTTATCTGAAATTTTTGGGCACTTATTTGAACATTTCAACAGTTACATTTAGCTTTTTAATGCCTAACACAGTTGCAAACTATATTAATTAATTAATTAATCTTACAGACATTTTTTGAAATTTATTTTTATGAATAAGTCTCCATTATTTTGTTTTGTAACATTTTTTAAAGTATTTCCTGATTTTTAACAGTTAGTACAACAGTAATATGTTTTTAGTGCTGGTCTTTAGCTTGAAAGTTTGATTTTAATGATTAAGTACAAAATCTTGATACTTAAACCCGTGAATTCAATTTTAAATAAGCAAACAGTTGAGTCCTTGTGATTTTCTTCATCTTGCATTTTCAGTACTTAAGAGAAACAACTCAATTTGAATTATTTTCTCCCTTTTTCCTGGCAGTACCAGGTTTTACGGCGGAATTGTACTTCGACCTTTTCGGTGCTCTTTCTCCCCGGCCAGCCATTCACCACGCCACGCTTTTGCTCGGCGAACTTTTTATTCTCGAAAGAACAGCCGGGATTGCAAGCGGGTTGTTTGAAATTTGACACGCCGTCTGAAATATGCGCAGATCTCGTCCTCCTGTCTCTCGAAGTGTGCCGTTTATCTGCGGCTTTGCTCTTGAACACACGTTCATGGTGCGCCGGACTCTTGTGAGGGATAGTTTTTGATTTGTCGAGTTTGAATCCTACGCTGTCAGAACTTTCACCACAGGATTTAAACCCTGAATCATATTCCCTTTGAATCGCAGCCACTTCTTTTCTGGATCTTTTCTGTTGTCTTTTTTCTTCATGGCTTTGAGCCGTTTGTTTTTCAAATTTTTCACCCTCCTTGGGTTTTTTAGCTGTAGCATTTTGCTCGCCGGCTTTTGTTTTAATTTTCTCCCTGGAGCTTTCTGTTGTATATTCAGTTTCTTGTTCTTCAGCTTGCATCTTCTGCAAATATTTCAAAGTGTCAAACTCAAATTTGACTTTGACAGGTATGAGGATGCCGTTTGGGTCGACGTGTCCTATGAAATCTTCTAAGCCCAGGATTTGATCGAATTCTTTTTTTATATTTATAAGTTTAGCTATATTGTTCATTAGTGAAGATGCGTTTGGTTTGTCTTTACGTCTTTTTATTGTGTTAACAAGATGGTCTTTGAAGATTGATAAAATATTTAACTGCGAATAGCCTGTTGATTTGTTTGTTCGCTTTCCTCGACTTTTCCTACGGCCTTTGTTCTCTTCAGACATGCTCTGCGGACTCGCGGGTTTCTCCTGGTCCGGGGAATACTCGAAAACAGATTCTAAATCGACAAAATTCTCCAACTTGTTGAACAGAGGTGCAAATCTTGCAATATCGCTGGGCGCAATTTGTTCTAAATGTTTGAGTGTCATTTCTGGGTTGATTTCAGGATCGTTGAGCTCTTTATTCTCTTCTGAGTCTGATTGAGAATTGTTTTCATCGCTCAAATCAAAACAGGCCGGATCGTCGGCGTTGGCAAAATGCTCGATCTGCCGCTTGCCCACCAGTCCCAGACAGTTGCTGATTATATGCTGAAAATACGTCAGTTTCAATTCTTCCGGTATTTCCTCCGGTTTGAATCCATTTTCAATAAAAATGCAGCCTTTTCCTTTTTGAAAAGTCCTCCCATCTTTTACTGAATCTTCGCTTTCTTCTGTTTTATTTTCTTGGATTATCCTTTGGAATACCGCCTTGGCGTGGAAGAAGTGTCTCAAATCAACGCTGTTGCAGACATAACTGCCCATTTTGATTATAGAAAATCTTACCTTGCAACTTTTATCTTGTCCACTTGATGGTTCAGATAAAACTGAGGCTAGTATGACCCATGTCCCCACCCCATTCTAAAAATGCTAACTCCATTTCCTTTTAACATTTTCTAAAAGAATCTTTAAAATATTATGTGTGAAAACTGAAAATATTTAATATTAATTTTAACAAAGTAAATAAACTATAAAAATTAAATTTCCTAAATAAATATTTGTTTTTTTTTTCTTTGTTAGTTTTATTTGAAGAAAATCTTCAAAACTTTTAAAACACCTTCAAATAAACAATCAAACTATACATAATAAAAATATAAAAAAGCACAACAAAAATTAAGAAAAGAAAGATAAATATTTACATTACATTTTGAATTTTTCCATGATTGAAAAGTTGCTGGCTTAAATTAAAGGATTGTGGTGGAATTTATTATTTTTCAGCCTGTAAAAGGTTTATTGTTTATGTAGTAACCTAACATATTCATTTTCATCATTTATTATTATTAGTTGTCAAAAAATATCAGAAATTTTGAATGATTTTGGTCTGTTAATTAATTTTCTTAGACGAGGGAGTACAGATGTGCGGAAGAGAGCTTCTCGGACAGCATAGGGTCACGGTCGGAACGTTGGGCTGTCTCGGACTTCTGTACAACATGGGTTTCCCGAGGGGACATTTCACCCACGTCATCGTTGACGAAGCAGGACAAGCGACCGAGCCCGAAGTGTTAATACCAATGGGTAACGACACAATTGCCGATTGTTTTAATTCTTAAAAACTTCTTTCTTTTTTTTCTCCCTTTAGTTTTTCTCCATATGCAGTTTGGGCAAGTAGTTCTCGCGGGTGATCCGCTGCAGCTCGGTCCAGTAGTGACATCGAGACTTGCATCTAAATGCGGTTTACAAGATTCATTACTCGCTCGTTTGCTCAACAGGTATTTTACTTTTTTTTCAGTGTAATCAACAGCTTTTAATTATTATTTATTTTTTAAGATATCCTTATACACGAGATATAGAAGGATTTTCCAGAACTTCTGGTTATGATCCAAGGCTTGTAACAAAACTCGTTAATAATTACCGTTCCCTGCCGAGAATATTGAAACTTCCAAGCATGCTTTTTTATGACAACGATTTAATTCCAAATGTAAAACATATTTAAATTTTTAATTTAGAACGTTATTTCACGGTGCGGCTGAGTTTCAGGTGTCGGAAGTGGATAGCGAAGAGGCAAAGATATTAAGGGCCATCGGTGGAGCCCTGCCTTGTGGCTTTAACGGCCATGCACCGCCGTTACTCTTCCATGGAGTTCGTGGCAATAACCAACAAGAAATTGAAAGTCATTCTTGGTACAATCCCGAAGAAGTAATGCAGACTTTTATGTATCTGAATATACTATACAAAGCAGGCTTGTTGCCAGAACAGATCGGAGTAATCACACCATATCAACTTCAAGTCAGTTTTGATTTTTTTTTTAAGGCTTTATTTTTAAAAATTTTGATTGTTTTTGACAGTCGAACAAGATTAGGTTTATGCTTGAGAAGATGGGTGTCGAGGCGCCGAAAGTCGGCTCAGTCGAGGAGTTCCAAGGTCAGGAGAAACTTGCCATCATCGTATCCGTCGTTCGTAGCAGCCCGGAGCTGATCAGCGTGGATATGCAGAAGGCTCTCGGCTTCGTAGCAAATGCCCGAAGACTGAACGTGGCCCTGAGCCGTGCCAGGTACTCAATTCTAGCAGAAGACACATTTCAAAATTTAATTGTCTTATTTTCAGAGCTTTGCTCATCATCCTGGGTAATCCGCATCTTTTATCGCTGGATATGCACTGGAGCAGTGTTTTAAGACACTGTGTGAAGCAGAACGTTTATATTGGCTGCGATCTTCCAGCAGATTTTAAAGTTTAATTTTAATATAGTGTAAATAAAGTTTTTATTCAAGCCTTTTACATACATTTTTATTCGACTACCATTTCATTTTGAGCATTTGAACACTCAGAAATTGTTTAACAGAACAGAGGAAAGGCAGACAAAAATTATTGTAAAGGACCAAACATCAACACAAATTTTCTACTTTAAATCATTTCAAATATAGGAAGGGAGCAGATAATGAGCAGTCTAAACATGGCTGGCAGATCAAAACAACAAGGGTAGACAAATCGAAATGATCGGTAAGGACCGAACTGCAAAAGCAAATCCCTACTTTAAATAATTTCTAGCAATGAAAATTGTGGCACTGGTAAAAGCCATAACAGCATGAGAACTGCTCAAATTTATATAGAAAAATTTGTAATTTATTCTTATTCTACATTTTAACTAAACTAACCGATATATTCCTGTTAGAATAAATAGAAAATACAAACCAAAAGCAAACAAATATTATTCCTCATTTTTATAACGGATTTACTTAAGAATCGTAAACATGAAGAACCATCTTGAACAAGAATTTCAAAATATTGTTGTGAGGATTTGTTAAATGCCTCGAGGTCACAGGCAAGTGAATATCGCAGTCAGCATTTTTCAGCTTAATAGGAAGCCTGGTAGTAGATCTCAGTGCATTACGACACGGAAAAAAATGTTCCTAAATGAAGTACGAGTTTTATTTGTTTTAGCAAGTGTGATAAAGATCGACGCAAACGATTCGTTACCATTGGACTCGTGCCGTCTGTCCCTTTGGAGGGCCTGCAGCAACAGCCCACCACCAGCAACTCAGGAGAATATGATACAGCAAGCACCTAGAAGAGAACACCTGTTATGTTTACTGACACGCTGCATTTCTGTCAGTGTAGTGATAACATGCACCAAAGGGTCTACCGAGAACCGAGGTTGCGTACAATTCTTCAGTGCAGGTTGAAGGAGGCTGAACTGGACTGGGATTTCAGGATGAACTGGACTCAGTATTGCTGAAGGCAACCTCACCGCAGTCCATTTTGTCCAAGAAATCGAGGAATACATCCCTCAAATCAGGGTTCTCATTGGCGGGGATTTTTTATTTCTAGGTGACAATGCCAGACTAAGGAACCAAACATTCATTTATCATCAAACTTACAACAAATAACTTTATAAGCTTAAAAAAATAATCAGAGCTGTCCATCAATATTTAGAATTTCCCATCTGCCCCTTCCCCCAATGTCTTCAGACATCAATTCCATTGAGCACATTTGAGACGCATTGCAGAAAAAGCTTTTCGATTACTATCCGCAGCCAGTTGACCTGCAACGACTGACTGCACCGTTGCAACATCTTTCGAGTGAAATTCCTTATGAAATCAGTGACAATCTTATTAACGGTCTAACAGGTGCACCGAGGTTTAGCTAATAGAAGACATTTCACACAGTATTCATCGTTTAAAAAATTCTCATGTCCTAATATGAAAATGATGAACAGCATTGTAACATCTATAGAGTGAAATTCTTTATTAAATTAGCGACAAACTTATTAACAGTATGCCTAACAGAGGACATTATACATGGTATTTAAAAAAAAATTATTGTGTCCAATAAACAAAAGTGGAATTAAAACCTTATATTTTGTAACTTTCTAAAATCCCTTAATTAAATTTTCCTTCTGGAAAAAACAAATTAAAGCAATTTATAATAAAAATGAAAATAAGTACCACAAAATTGGTAATATCCCTATTCATTTTTGAGTGGTTTATGTGTATAAAGAATTATTGGATTTCTTAAAAAGAATGCCCAAGGAAGAAAAAGGATTTTAAAATTTTGTACGAGTTTAATCTTGAGAAATTTAGGGTCAGAAACCACTGACGGTCATATTAGCCCAAAACCATTTTAATTATTTTATGAGAGAGGAAGGGCGGAGCCAAAACCAACAGTGCTGAATTAAAGACTAAACATACAAATAAAAAAATAACAAGAAAACAAACATTTATTTATCAATATCTACAAACTTACAATAAATAACTTTACAAACTTAAAAAAATTTACAAAGTGGAATGTGATATGAAAAATTTCTGTTACCCACATTACAAGTTTTAAGCATGGTGAGATTTAAGTGACTCGAGAGGACTGGTTGGTATCGATTCATGGTTTAAAATTTGGATCTCCTATGGCATGTTTCTTGTCACAGGTAAACGAAATCGTGACGGCGTACCTTGTCCCCGATGTGACCCTTTCGACACGGTGCGCGTTCTCCTCACCCGATGTGAAAGCCGACACCCTCCCTTAAACATTTAATACTTTATGATGCAAAGCGTGTTTTAAATGTTTAGTTGTTTTTTTTTTTACCTCGTTTGGGTTCGACGATCGTTAAGGCATTCTCTGGGTCCTCGAACATGAACCGGCCGCCTTTAAAATCGCTGTTGTAGTCGTTGAGGTACACAAGAGACGTGTAGTGAAAGGATTGGTAGACGTTTTTGTCGACATGCAAATGCCAGTATTCGTCGTGGATTGTCGCTGGTTCTATGGAAGTTAGCCGAGAAAAGAACGTCGGCTTTGTTAGATACAATTTATCTGAATCAATTTTAAAACTATATGCAACTGCTTCTTGAATTTTTCTCCTCACACGTCTGAAACATATAGAACCTGTCAATAATTATCTAACAAGTTAATATTTAGATTTGTTTAGCTTTCCTAGGTTATTTTTAAAAAAATGAGGTACGAGTTGGATCAATAGTTGCCCTTACATGTACAATGCGAAGTCGCTGATTCTGAATATGTCAGTAATGTTAGGGAAGCTGAATATGTTAATGAAGTTTTTCCCTCTTGAAAGAGCACCGCTGTGCAGGTCGAGAATTGATGCTCCTCCATCGCTCCCGCCCAAGGCAAGCCCACGTTTAGCGATATCAATCAGCGTTTCTGTTTCTTCCTTCGTAAGAAGTTTGTCCATAACGACACGCCCACATTTAACCGGTACGCAGCCTGTTAATTAACAAATCCTCATCGGTTACAGTAGATAGCAAGGAAACTACAAATACTACCTCCATATTCTATGATTTCTTTGAAATAGTCTTCGGAACATTTCACGTCGAGACGACGGTTGTCTACGGAATCCTTAACCCTAGCCAGGTATATAGTTTTATCCTGTTTCGGTGTGAAGTATACGACTACAAGTATTGCAAGTAAAAGAACAAGGCGAGCCCAGATCCTCTGCTTGATGTAGCTGCCCGGGAAAGGCATAAACTTCGATCTGAAACAGCGCATCGTCACCAGGTATGATCGACCTTTTAAAAAGGCAAAGCTTACGGTTTGGCATCTCCTTCTTTTTCGTTCGTCCCCGCCTTTCCCGGTTTCTCTTTGGGGCCTTCTTTCCCTTTCACTTTCCTCAGCTTCACCCCTGAAGTGCTTCCATACTTCATTTTATGTTAGTTTGTTGTGGATCTTTAAAAGAGAGCGGCTCTCTTGATAAGAAGCATAAATACAAACAGCTCTTATCAATACTCTGACAGCCTACGACTTGCTTGACACATACAACTGATCTGACCTTCTGAAATAAAACAACTGGGCACTTATATTTCCAAAATTAAAGTACATTTAATGATGTTTCTTCTTAAATTTCTTCTAGAACTGTTTTAAATGCATATTGACCCGGGACGAATATGGCGCTGTTTTTTGAACAGCCCGACTTGACCGACTATGAATCAGCTAAATTTCGGCTTTGACGGCTTTATTTGAAATCTACCGAAATTATTTGGTGAATGTAGCATCAAACAATTCTTGACAAACAGTAGGTTGAGCAGAAAAACAAGCTTTAGGACAATTATTTTGATTTGTAGAAGAAATTCTAACAGTACATGACTGTTGGGGGACTATAGATAAGTATGATAACTGCAGCCAGGCAGCTTCTAAAGGCTTTTCTGGGGGGGGGGCGTCGGTGGCCGCAAGGTTCAATCTTTGACACGGCGCTCATTACTGTAAGATACAGGTCCCGGTTTCGAATCCAGCGGCCCTGCTACCCGACATACTTACAAATGGGATTTTTTTCAAAAACACCGGCACCTTGAGGGTTTATATGACTTCTGCTGTTGCGAAGCCTCAACTGGTCTGGGAAGCTTAAATATCCTTAAAAAACTAGGGCCAACAAAAGCCTAAGATCATAAGGTCATGAGGGGATTTCTTTATTTATATGGGCACATATACCCAATTACAAGTTCTTTAAGAGTTTAAGCTATACATAAGGATTAATGAATAATTAAAACATACATAATAATAGACATAACAATTATGAAAAATGTGGTCGTAATAAACACAACATATTGTAGGCGTCATAATAGACACGTGTACAAAAATATAAAGAAAATAAGAAGGAATGATAAAAATGTAATTCATTAAACTACAAAACAGTATAAAAAATATAAGAGGGATGAGAAAAAATTATAAAAATTTAATTAAATGACAGAAATGTATAGGCAAATATAAACAAAATGAGAAGGGATAATCAAAAAGTAATTAAACAACAGAACTATATAAAGAAATACGAAGAAAATGAAAAGGGATAATCAAAATTTAATTAAACGACAGAAATATATAGACAAATTTAAAGAAAATGAGAAAGCATGATAAAAATGTAATTAAACAACAGAAATAAATAGACAAATATAAAGAAAATGAGAAGGGACAATAAAAATATTATTTATATTATTATATATATTTATACATATTATATTATTTATTGCTCATTTCTGTGAATTGAGGAATTGGCCTAAATTTTAAATAATTTGTATTAGAATTATATTTTGAAAATAATATTTTTTGTGTGGTTTTTCACTATGAAACATGGAAATTTTATAAAATTGATTAATTGTGGACAGTAGAACATATTATTTAAATGTTTGTAAGAAAATACCAGGTCATAATTTTGTCATGTTACGTTTAGTAGTTGCAGTTCGTACAGTAAATCCAAGAATGTTCTAGTGCAAATAAATCGTCGCTGTACATTTCGACTAATTTTCTGAACAATATTATAAAATGGGATGGACAATAATCTAAATCAGTGTAACCATTCTTTCTGCATCCTTCAAATTTCTGTAGTTCTATGTAAGGAATTACAAATTAATTAATTATTTGAGGAGTATTAAAATTATTGAGGTATTTCAGGCCATAAGGTAGCAGATATCCTAGCCAGAAGCCTCAGAACGATATATTATGTCGTTTTCTGCCATAAACTATTATATTAAAAAAGAATTGGAATCTTTCGCTACAGTTAAGATCCGCGCCTTTTTTAACTTAAACGACAAATATCGGTCTATTGCGCAATCTTTGTTATTATTATCGAGAGCTTAAAACTTTTTATCAGACCCCCGTCACATGTACATCTTTCACCCCTTGGCTTTTACTCATGAGTTGACAGCCTCTTCATAAAGGGCACAATTAATTCCTAGGATAATAAGCGAAGTGGAACCCTAGAAAGTGTTTGTACAAAATGATGATGGCAACTGGAAATGTTCAATAACAAGATTAAGAGTATTCTGTGGGGGATTAAAAAGAAATCACTGACGATTGCAATAATTTAATAATTTCATTTATAATTAATTAAATTAATATATTCATAATAAACACAATGTACAAATAACACCTATATTACAAATATTATATTACATAATAAACAAACATTGAAAATTTTCTTAAATTTTTAATTATATGAAAATGTACAATGGATAGCTGGTTTTAAAATTATTTTTTAACTCACTTTTGTTTTATAGCTGAGATACGATTAAATTCGACAAATGTCTAACAAATAAAGGCACCTCCAAAATTTGTCCCCAGATATTATCATTATTCTAATTATAAATTAAGCATGAGAAAATATCATAGTCTTTAATTTTTTTTTTTTTCTTCTTAAACGTGAGACTTGATCAAACATTTATTTTAATTTGAGCATGCATTTTATAAATATTTTTTCCCCTCCCCCTGAGACAGATAATATCGAAATTTCACAAGCCCGTTCACATCATTCCGCATCATGACGGCACATTTGGCTTAGGCTCTTCGCGCTTAAGAAGCTCGTCAATCTACAAAACACTTTTGTTAACACCATTTTTTTATTTAAAAAAAAAAAAAAAAAAATTACCTGAGCTTTATACATTTCTTTCATGTCTTGAAGGTCCATCTTGAGTTCTTGTGTCTCTTCAACCTTCTCCCCGTACATTTGGAGAAGGGCGTCGTACTGCGTCTTCAGAGTCTCGAGGGATTTGACCTCGCTTGACTGCACCTCGAGCTGTGAGGACAGCCTCATGATTTCGTCCCGAAGCGACGTCCTCTCGCTTTCCATACGTGCGACTTCCCACTGGAGCTGGTGAACCTCGCCTTCTTTCAATTTTAATTGAGACTGAAGATTCTCAATAAATGAAGTGTTGTTTGAAGGCTTCAACACCTCGTAAAACCTCGGCGTTGGCATTTCGTTCTGCTCTTCACCAAACTAAATTTTTTTTTTTTGTGTGTGTTTATTTAAATACATGCCGATAAATTACAAAATCAGCTTACCCAGTTGAGCGCGCTTTCAGACTCGATGGAATCCTTCAAACTACACGGAGAAGATCTTGGCGTATGCATTGGTGCGGACTCGATTGCGGCTTTATTTACTCTTAACTGCTCCTATATTATTTGACTAGTTTTAATTAAAAAAGTAAAGAAAAAAATTCTTCAAAAAACACGTTTATTTAGATATAAACAAGTTGTTTGGGAATAAGGAGTTTGTGGAAGCGTTTTAAGTATTCTACCTGTAGTGCGATATTTTTTCTCTTCTCTGCGTCCAGTGCTGCCTTTTCCACACTCAAAATATCCTTGAGCGAGATGATTTCCCGCTTCTTCTCTTCAAGCTCGGAGACAAGCCTTTCCTTTTCCAACTGGAATTTCTTCGTCTCACTGAAAACATTTCAAAATGTACAAGACAATTTTTAAAATATAAATATAAAAGTTTTACCTGTTTTTAAGAACTTTGACTTTTTCTAGATTTTCTTGGCTTAGGTTTAGCTCGGTTAGAAGGGCGTTATTCTGTTCGCGTAGGGTTATCACTTCGTTCATCAATTCTGACAAACGGGCACTGCTCGCCTCATGCTGGTGCCTAACGTTTCTTTCGCTGGACGTCAACTTGGCCACTTTGGCTTCTAAGTCCGCTGGAAGAATAAAAACAAAATGAAATTTTAATGGATCAATACCCAAGGGATTTAGTACCGATTGAAGAGTTTAAAAGCGCTTCCTGGCGTTCCCATCTCTGTTGAGCAGCACTGTGTGTTTCTGTCAAGCTCTGAAGTTGTCGGGCGAGCGGTTGACTTGCAGACTTCAGCGCCTGCGACTCGTCCTCAAGTCTCCTTTCAGCACATTCAGCACGCTTTAACAATTCAGACATCTCTTGTCTTAGCGTCATTTCAATCCTTTAAAAAACAAAAAGTAAAATTACTATACATGTATAATAAAAACGGCTTACTCTCATACTTTGAATGTTTTTCTTGTTCATGTATCATCTGTTTCCTCATGTCTTCAAGTGCACTTTGAAAAGTAGTTATCCTAACTTGCGCTGATTCAATCTCTAAGGATATGTTGCTCTTTATCGAATTTTCCATCTGCAGTTTTTCAGCCTTGAAATTAGACTCCGCCTTTGAAAGCGCTTCACTTTTCATTTTCAACTCTCTGTAATACAATTTTTTAAAGTTTTTATTAATTTTAACAGCTAGCACTATCTTTAATAACTGTTTTAAACGTACTTTTGGCTAGCTATGAGAGATGCAGTTAATGACGACACACTCCCTTTTTCAGTGATGAGCTCCTTTTCAAGCTGGAGGACCTGCTTCTTGAGGTTGTGTACTGCTTCAATGTGCGATCTCTCCATCTCTTCTTTCGCACTCATCGTTTTCTTACTCCTTTCTAACTCCTGTCTCGTTGAACTCAACTGGTCGCTATAAATAAGTAAAATAATAAAAGCTGTGAGGATTCATGATTTCTATAGGGTGATGAGCCAATAGACAGACCAGAATGATCAGAAACGACCAAACTACAACCATAAAATATGAAATATCAGTTATTTATAAAGTTAAACTATTTTAAATTTAAAAAAAAAAAAAAAAAAAAAAAAAAAAAACAATTTTCAAGCAAGATGTATTGTTTCAAAAAATACAAAAATAAAAGTAATTACTTTAAAGTAGATATGACTTTTGAGTTTTCTTTCTCTGTAGCTCTGAGTTTCTTGATTGTGTTGTTCAACACGAGGTGCTGCTTGCTTAGTTTTTCCCCTTCTTGCCTCAATTCCTCAATAACTTGGTCCTTTTCCGCATCCTCTTCTTTGAGAACGATTTCAGCTTTAGCTTGCTGTCAATAACGCAGGTTAAACGGTGAAACGGTCAGTCTCATGGCGTATACTTACATCGAGCTGTTTTCGAAATGCCTCCTTCTCACGTATTGCCTGTTGGAACTTGCGCTCAAGGGCAGCCAGTCGCTGGGTGAACTCCTCGCTGATGTTCTTCAAATCCTGTTGCTCCGATTTGACTTCTAGCTGGCTGATGTGCGCAGAGAGAAGAAATGAAATTTTCGTGAAATGTGGTCAGAATTGAATAGCGTCATGTAAAGGATCTTCCAAGGTTAACAATGTAAATAAACAATAAACATGACTTGAACGATCAAAAATCAAAGTAATATAAGTAATACTAATGTTTTTTAAAAATTTAAACATATTCAAATCTTTTAATTGTAAATCCAATTATTTTAAAACCAGTTTACTGTTGCAATATTTCCCCTTAAAAAGCTTCTAAGTAAAAAAATAAAACAATGTCCTGGACCGATTTAAATTTTATTATATATTTATTGCTGAATACACTCTTGTTAGTGTATCAGTTTGTGTTACACTGGGTTATGTTAGGTCAGGTTAGATTAGGTAGGGTTAGGGACAGATTAGTTAGGTTAGGTTGAGTTAGGAACATTATAAGGGTTACATTAGGGGCTGATTAGGCTAGGTTAAGGACATGTTAGGTTAATAGGGTTAGAAAAAAATACAAATTAGTGAGGTTAGGTTGAGTTAGGAACATTATAGGGGTTACATTAGGGGCTGATTAGGCTAGGTTAAGGACAGATTAGGTTAGGCTAAGTTTGGTGAAAAAATACTTTAATCTGTGACTAGAGTCCTCTAAGAATAACAATAAGGTTACAAAGTTTCAAAAATAGAGCATTTAAATTAATGAAGGTTTGACATTGACATAATATGAAATAAATTGTACTAAATAATACAAACTAAAATAAAAAGTTAGAATTAACATTATAGCAATACGTAATTAGCAATTATAGAACATGAGATGCAGTCCAATGTGATGTAGGTTTAGAAAAACATTTTCTTTATCGTGCCAACGTTTCAATCTTCATTGAGATGATCTTCAGGGCCAGGGATTTATAAACATTGTTTAAATTACACAAGCACATGTAAGATGTGAACATGAATTTAGGTACACCGATGTACATAACGTAGAAATTTTATGTTTAATCAAAGTATTTGTACTCGCTCCATGTGTGTTTTCTGTGTAGATGTGCCATTGTTGTGGGCCGTGCTGAGATTGTTATGAAATATTAATTTCTTTTTGTTTATATATGTTTGATTTTGAAGGAGTGGGGAAGGAAGTAGGGGTAGAAATTCATTTTTCTATGAGGAGTGGGTCAGCTTCTTTGAGGTGAAAGGGGCCGACAATGGAAAAAAAAAGGGCAATGGTTTGTCATTTGTGCCTGGTTAGCCTTTCAGGATTATTTGAACAAGGAAAGATAAAATATTGAAGATTTGGACTATGGAGAGATGTGTGGAGTGTAATGATTGTTTTATATGTTATATCATACGTTTTGTGTAATACGTGTACGTTATTGATATATTGGGTTGTCCGGAAAATAATGCAGGATTTTAAGTTTTCATTAAAAAAAATCTATATAAAATATTCTGTTTACGTTTACAGGATTACTCATTTGTATGAATGTCAACACTTATTAATCCTCTTCCAAATGATATTGTTTGTTTACCTCTGTAGCATTCCGCTACTTGGAAATAATTCAGTCATCCTTATAATGTCAAAGCGAGAATTTCGTACGATTTTCTTTTACGAGTTTAAACTCGGCCGAAGCGGAGCCCAAACGGCTAGAAACATTAACCAAGTCTGGGGCGAGGGTTGTGTTAATGAGTGCACTGTGCAAAGGTGGTTTAAAAAATTTCGGGAGGGAGATTTCAGCCTTGAAGATGAAGAAGGTCGTGGAAGGCCTTCCTCTCTTAATGATGATGTTCTGCGATCAGTGGTGGAAGAAAACCCCAAAACAACTGTTCGAGAACTTGCAGAGCAACTCAAAGTCAGTAAAACGACCGTCGCTGACCACCTCAAGGCGATTGGAAAAGTGAAAAAACTCGAAAATTGGGTTCCACACTCCACATGTGTCACGTGTAACGTCACAAAAATTATTGGAGCTTGGCTATGAAACTTTGCCTCACCCACCCTACTCTCCGGACCTCTCGCCTACTGACTACCATTTTTTTAGACACCTGGACCACTACTTACAACACATAATATTCAAAAATCAAACGGAACTGGAAAATGCATTTATTGACTTTATCAATTCTAAAAATTCTGAATTCTACTCAGACGGAATTAATAAGTTACCAACACGTTGGGAGAAATGTATTGAGAGTATGGGAAATTATTTTGATTAAAGAACATTGCTTTAAAGTAACGAGTTTCTTTTTTTTTTTTTGTTTAATACCAAAATCCTGCATTATTTTCCGGACAACCCAATAGAATTTGATTTGATATTAGAAGATGTGATAGAAGATATATGAGAAATGTGTTTAAGTTGAGTGATAGGGTGCAAACGAATGGAATGGATATGTGTGTTGGTTTGTCTATGGTTTATAGAACTGTTTGTGTAAAAACGCTGCATCAGTTCTACAGGAGATTGTGTTAGTGTTGAGTTGGTGAGTATGTGTTTAGGGAAGTGATTGTTATGAGGATATGTTTGCATATCTTTATGTTCATTAAGTAGGGTAATAATTATGATGTAACACTTCGACCATGTTTGTTATCACAAGTGTATCTGATTTTTTTTTTTTTACCGATTTCATGTGCAAATTGTAGGCTTGGGTGAAAGTAGTAATAAAGAAAGAGGGCAAAGGACATAGGTTAGGTAGGCTTAGGTTCAAATTGGGCTAGGGAAGGTAGGATAGACAAAGCTTAGACTAGGTTAAATAGAGTTAGGAATGGATTGAGGAGAAAATATGTGAATGAAAAGTACGAATTTTAAAAGTCCGATGTCTCCCTCTATGTCGTCCAAGAATTTAAGTAAGTTTCTCTTATTACACAAAATATGTTTAATTAAAAATAACGAAATTGGGAACCTTTGTTTATTATTTATTTTTGTATTAATTTATGTGTTTATCTACATGCCACAACTAATTTATTACCTCTTTAAGCTGGAATTTGATTCATGAAGGGCTGCGTTGACTCTGCTCAGGTCAAGTAGTTTTGTTTCTCTAGCCTGAAGAAGTTCGCTCATTTCTGAAATCCTCTGATAGAAAAAAGTATTTAATAAATTTTAAAAATCTCAATTCAAAGGTTAAAAGAATTTGTAATATTACCTTTAACAATTTTTCAACGTCATTGCCTTCTTCTGACCCCCCGCTCGAGGCTTCAGAAGGCTCTCGGTGATGCCCTTTTATTTTCCCGGGCGTCGGCTTCTGAGTATTGGGAACGTCATTGAACCTGAGATTCTTCGTTGGACTGAGCCTTGTGCTTGCATTACTCCCATTGGGCGTCGTGCTAAAAATACAAAAGGTGAGAACGCATTAACGAGAAATGGATCATTGTCTGACCTGCTAGACAATTTGGAAAATGTCAAGTAGGGGGACTTTTTGCTAACTTTAAGTTTGGATATTTTTGAATTTTTACATTTTTCTCTTGAAACTTGCTTCATGCTGGAAATGGTAATGTAACCATGGTAACATTTACTTTGTTTTAGAATATCTGCTTTTATTAACTTGGCTGAGCAGTTTTCATTTGAAAAATGTAAATTTTGCTACAAATTTTTGTGAAATTAAAAAAAAAATTTGAAATAACTAAAATTGCAAAAACATTAAAATTGCAACACAGTTTCTAATAAAGACAGTACATTGCTTCTCTACAATGTAAAGATATTTTTCATAAATGTGCAAATTGGAGGCTAGATTTGCTACACTGTAGGACACAATTTGCCAAACAGCCCTGGGTGGTTTGTCCCTTTATCCAAGACACCCAATGGTTTACTTTAACATTAAGTCCTCCAGTATGGCAGGAATTACTTTACTTATATAAAAATAAATACCTTGAAATTATTTCAATATCGGAGGATGTTGTTGTTTCAAGTTCGTCTCCAGAAGTTTGTTCACTGGAACCAATTTTGACAAGATCAGACCTTAAAAAGAGTAGAAAAAGAAAATTAAACATCAAACTTTAAAAGTAATCAGTAATTTCATTTAAAAAGTTAAACCTTTCTGAACTTATCGGAGACTGTTCTCGTATGATGGCCGAAGGTTCGGTCATTGCATCCGCGATAAGCGTTGTTACAACTGAACCTCGGAGATTCGATCCTTCATCGCTGCTTCCCATTATCGTGCCCTCTTCGCAGCTGCTTTCAGCTGGGTCGCTCAAACATTCGGAGACGCGAGACTGGCTCAGCTTGGGCGCCTCCGTCACAACTTCGTCTTTCTTTAATATCTTGGTGTCCTTCTTGATCTTGGCGTCTCCTCCACCCTCTTGTACGACCGCATGTGTCAACACGAAGCCAGTGATCGGGCGGTTTACAGCCTGGTAAAACAGAAATCAAGGGATTTTCAGAGCCTCTGCCCTAAATTGTGACCTTTACGGTGGGAAAAGGTTTTCTTTAAGGTCAAAGCCATGGATCAATCCTTCACTCAAAATAAATGCTAATTCATTTCTAATTAAATTTAAATCCTAAAAAATGCTTGAATTTACTATTTTTTAAGTAACATTTTAATATGTACGTATAACAAGCTAAAAGGGATAAATTTTATAATTAATTACCTCTCTCGGAGACATGGCTTCTGTAAAAGATGTTTCTAATGATGATGTAGACTTTAGCATTGCGTTTGCTGAATGTTCAAGTACAGTCATTGTTAAAGTGTTTTCTGAGGCTGACGTGTTGCTATCTTCGACGCTGATGTCATCTTCATCTTCTGGTATTACCTCTACTCCTTCGCCTTCTGCTATCGGCGAAACGGAATCGCTGCTGTTTCCCTTGTCGCCTGATTCGGTCGAATGCGAGCCCAGAACGTCAACGGAACTGGGCGAAGTCAACACCTCGACAGATTCGAACGATCCACTCTGCCTCAACCTGGCCACGGAAGAAGAAGCCGATATCGAGTGGTCTGAGTCGGGCGTCGATCCTATGATATCACAACTATCAGTCGATCTTCTGTCGCTTTCAGATGAAATCACAGACAGCCGGTTGGCTACGTTTTTCTGCTCTTTTTTCCTCATAACGACCTCAACTTGAGGAAAGTTTTTAATTTCTTCTTTGATCTGTTCCCCATTTGGTATATCGTCATTCTGCTCAGGTGATTCCCTGGCCTCCGACTGAATTGTATATAAAGATTTTGAGAGATCGAGGGAGAGGCTTCTCGGTGGGGTAGATTTCTTCGGTTGGTCTGATACCAAATCGCCGGATTTTGTCGCCTCTACAACACAAAGTTTTAAATTAATGCTAAATTTGTTTTTGCTAATAAACGAATTACCTGGTTTCGACTGGTTGTCAAAAAAAGAGCCGGTGAACGAACCCCAAAGGCTGGTGCTGTTCGGCATCTTGACACTCGGCGAAACCACCTCCTTCGTTATTGCACCGGGTGTGCTCTGGCTGCTCCCGCTCTGTAATCCCCATGCTGAGAAAAAACTGTCCGTGTTTACATCACTACTGCTCGAAATCGATTCCGCTGTTGCAAAAATGCAAGCGTTAACAAAGAAGGTGTCAATATGCTTTCTTTTTTTTTCTTTTTTTTTTCAAAAATTATAAAATACTGATAAATTATTTATTTAGATAAATCAGAAGAAAAATGTTTGAGGAGAAATTTGTATAATTGTGAAAACAAGTTGTTCAATGTCGCAAACAATTTTTAAAAATTATAATTCGATCCTTTCTGATTTGGTCCGCCTACAGATGATGGCAAAATGCTAAGACCCGTCTGACAGACCAACCCAGCAAGGATAAGCAGACTGGATCATCATAAAGTTAATAATTCTGCAACCACAGGAGAAAATCTCACAAATTATTAAAACTATAAGCGGACCAGTATCGTCCAAATTAACCACATACTTTAGCGCCTGTCTTAAGATCGTAGAACAAATCTAGACTGATATGTAAAAAGTACAGATGACCACTAGCCTAAAGAAGAATTCTGTTTTGGGGCAAATTTTGATACTCAGTGGGCTCTGGCCAGCTCCCCTGACAGGACAAAAAGTTACCAATTAATTCACTTAACCATTGTGAGTATGCCAGAAATTCCTGGAGCTGATGATGCATAAACAACAGTAAAACAGATACCCTGTGATTTGGTTACTCTAAGGACACCCTGAATATTCTATAAGAGACTTCTATAAGAGCCAGGTTTCACCACCCAGGTCTGGGTTATGAAAGGATCTCTGATGGAATTTGGCCATCATCGATGTGCTGTGCCATGTCAATGCCAAATACATTTCAAAATCTTAACCATAAAGCAGCAAGTTCAAGGCAAAAATAACGATTAAGAAAAACACAAAATTAGTCAGTGAATGAATCCAAAATCTCCAAAACCTGGGGAAACACAACTACCTTGGGTGCCAGGGCGCAGAGGAATTTTAGGTAACAAGAAAAAAGGCATACTGGCCAGAGGAGGATCTGCAAAACCTACCACTCATACTTTGGGTAACAAAAACAAATACAGAATACTCCTTCTACAGGAAAAATCACTGCTCCAATTGGAGAGGGCTAAACACAGAGGAGTGGTAGGACTACTACTCGGTTACTCGCATCTGAGAAAACACCTACACAACGTGGGCATATTCAACGATGATCCCATCTGCAGATTATACGATGAGGATGAGGAAACAGCTACCTAATCGAATCCGAAGCAACGACTCCATGGAGATTTAACCTAACGTATGCAACGTACTTGACTCTACACTTTTAAGAAGAAGGATTGAGTCTATTGCACTGAGCTAGGAGAATTAGGAAGGTACAATAAGCCAGAAGGATGCAGTACCTACGGCACACAAACCCTGCTGACTTGTATCCTTATTAACATACCATACCGTACTGACATCACAATCCAGATTAAATGGCAATTGAAGAAGCGTATGATCCAACAAGGCACAAAACATTCTGCAATTCTATGCGTACATTTGTCTCCAGGAGAAAGTGTTTTGGGATGTACAGCCAAAACATAGACGAAACCAAGACAACTAATCAAATTTCTGGATAGTCTAGGAAACACCAGTGCGCTATAGGCACAGAACAGGGTATATAATAGCTCTCAAAGAGCGCAGTATATTACACATCCTGAATTTTACATCTTACAAATTCAGGCAATTTGTCACACATAAGAGCCAATAGTTGTCATACACATGGACCCGCTAGACGCAGAAAAATCGAGTTAAACGATTTACTGCGCTTAAATGTGCTATCGCATAAAAACCCGCTAAAATGTCGTGTGAATCATCAAGCCAATAACTCATTTAATTTTGTTTTTAGCTAAAACAATTTTATTTTGAAGTGTGTGTAAATGTTTGTCATTTATTCCGGTCTGTCAAGACAAGACTATTAGGCAGTTTGACTTAATTGGACAAGTAGATAATCAGTTTAAATAGATTTTTAAGTGAAAAATTCATTTTCATAGAAATTAATTAAAGGAGTTGTTAATAATTATAAAATTAATTAAATGTGATAAGCTGTTAATGTGGGCTCATTTCAATGACTCAATAAATTGATCAAAAATGGCAACATTTCAATCCGATTTGATTGGCCTGTGATTAAAGAAAGAGGCTCATTGGTTAAATAGACATTAACAATAAACTTTTCTTTTTGTTTGAACCTTTGGACGATGTACGTTGAAATTTTTTTTGGTTTAGAAAATCAATTAGAAATGGACTTACTTGGGCTCTGTTTCGTCTTGGCCCCTTCTTCGTCTTGGATGTCCAAAGCTTTGTCGATAGTCTTTTGGGCTTCCTTCAGGGCAGACTTGGCCAGTGTAGCGAATCCCGTGGTATCGAACCAGCTCATTGTACTCGCCTGGTAAATGTCATAGAAGGGCCTGGCCAATTTGGACGCATTGTGGCCATTCGTGGAAGGTGGGACGGTAGTCGGGGATCACCTCGGACCCACGTGGTCGCGACCCATTTTCCTTTTCCAACCAGAAGTTACAATCGTATCTGGCCAAAAATCGGCAGAACTGAAGATCCAAAACAGAAGATATCTGCCTGATAATGATAACTGGCTTATCTGCAGTTTTAACCAGGACCGGTCGAGCGCTGTGACCGTCCAACAATCCATTGGTCATTGGTCACGTCACGTTGAGAAATGAACCAGTTTTCATTTGGCTAGAAATCTAGATTATTTTAATCACCAATTCCAAACTAATTCGTTAGTCACTTTATGACTCCATCCACAAAACTTTTTAAATCTAATTTTCTTTAGACACCGCTTTTCAATATAATCAGCCCTCAAGTTGAATACAAAGCCTCTGACAATAATTAAGCTTTATCCAAAAATTGGTACGCATCAAATTAAAACTTAAATCTAACTGTTCTACCTATCGGTCTGCCTGAAGCTAAAACAATTTTAAGCTCATATATTTAAATATATCAAGCTTATGAAAGCAGTGTAAACATTCAAGCATCTGAGGCCAACTTTGAACCCAAACATTTCAGTACATACATCATATTCAAAGTTTAAGCAACCGCTTTAACCATCAGGCAGTTTGAGGCTAAAATAATGGTATTTTCCCTTATTGTTTATTAGATTCCAAGCTCATTGAGGTTGTTTAAAAAATTTAGCATCTTAGGATAGCATCAAAACAATCTTAAGCCTAAAAATTTTTAGCATTTAACAAAAATTCAAAGTTAAAGCGAACTGTTTTAACCATCAGGCTGTTTGATGCCAAAACCATTTTATTTTAAGCCAAAATATTTAAATATATTTATCAAATATCAAACTCATTAAAGTAATTTCAATTTTAAGCCCAAAACTTTCAATATAAGCATAAAATTCAAATGTGTAGAGATTAGTGACCGTTAACGGATAATTAAACATAACATTATTGAAGACAAATGGTCTGACATAACACCACACACAACTCTATCAAAGAACACGTTCGTAACAATGATCCGACACTGCTGTGTTAACGGATATTTTACATACAACAATCAATTTTACAAACAACTGTTTGGTATAGCCATGGGTAGTAACCTAGGCCCAATACTGGCAGACATCATTATGACACATCTACTCAATACAGTCATACCACAACTACCTTTCACATTACCCTTCTTCACTAAATTCGTAGATGATATATTGACAGCTGTACCCACAGATCAAATTCAAACCACATTAGATACATTTAATAGCTTTCACCCACGCTTACAATTTACACATGAAATAGAAAACAACAATAAAATACCATTTTTAGATACACTCGTAATAAAACAACCTGATGGCACATTAATCACAGATTGGTATCAAAAACCAAGAAATACAGATCGCTACCTCAACTTTACATTTCACCATCCTCTTCATACAATAATAAACACGGCCAAAGGGCTACTTCACAGAATGATCACCCTAAGCCATGAATCATTTCACCACAAGAACATAAAGATATACAAACAGATCCTCCAAAACAATCTCTATCCTAAACACATAGTTAACAGGATAATCAACAATTACCACTCAACACGAACAGCATCCACTATTACTAACAATACTATATTAAATACAACAAATACATTAAATACATACAAACCAACATACATTTCTATCCCATTTATTCAAGGCCTATCACACAAATTAAACAAATTTCTCTCATCCGATAACTTCAAAATAGCTTTTAAAAATTATAAAACAATCCAAACACTGTTCTCCAAAATTAAAGACCCCACACCAATTACAAATAAATCTGACGTAATCTACAAGATCAACTGTTTAAACTGTCCAGCTACGTACATTGGTCTAACATCCCAATATCTGGACAGGAGAGTAAAACAACATATCTACGATTGCAAAAAACTCAAACAAAATCCTACAGCACTCGCTACCCACCACTTTGAACAACAACACAATTTTGACTTCAACAATCCAAAAATACTACATACAGAACAAAACAAATTTAAACGTAATTTTTTAGAAATGGTTTACATCAACAAGGATAAACACAGTATCAATTACAGAACAGATACATGCAAACTCAGTCGCAGCTACGCCAACATCATTAATCAAATTCAATACAGATAACATGCATATATCATCACATTACATTCCACACATCAAATAATTTTCGCATAGTCTAATTGTCCAACAATCTAATTTTCCTTTTCCCATTTATCCCTTTCTACATAATCCTGAAAGAATGAAGTGGCTGAAACATTACCAACACATTGTTTCCCTTTGTCGGCTCTTTTCACCTCAAAGAAGCCGACGACCTATACAAAATTGTCTTTTCTATACCCACTTCCTTCCCCACCACTTCAAAATCAAACATATATAAACATGAAACAGTAAAATTTCACTGGCACTCTCAACACGACATGGCACAATTACACAGAAGACAAACGCTTTGAGTGAGTAGAAATACTTTGATAGAATATAAAATATAATTTTTGCATTGTATAAATTCCATATTCTATATGTATTTTCTAAATGTAAATTATGTTTGTAAATCCCAGGCCCTGAAGATGATCTCAATAAAAGATCGAAACGTTGGCACGATAGAGAAAATGTTTTTCTGATACCTACATCACACCAGACCGCATCTCACAATATTTGAATAAATAAAATTCAAAATTGAAGCGAACTGTTTTAACCTTCAGAGTGTTTGACGCTAAAACCCATTGCATATTAGACCCAAATATTCATCAGATCTAAATCTCAACGAAGTAGCTTAAACAGTGAAGCTTCTAAGCTAATATTTCAATATAAACGCAACATGCAAAATTGAATTGAACTTCTTTTACCATCCAGCTATTTTATGCTAAAACCATTTCATTTCCAAATATTTAAGTACATTTATGAAATATCAGGCTCATTAATTATTAAACAGCTGAACTATTTCAATTTATTAACAAAATTAAAAATTAAGGAGAGCTGCTTATCCTTCAGGCTGTCGCTAAAACCATTTCATTTTAGGCCCAAATATTTAAGTATATTTGTCAAATATCAAGCTCATTAAAGTATGTTCAATTTTAAGCGTAAAAATTGTAATACATACACAAAGTTCAAAGTTATACATGCTTTAATCAGTTATCACTAAAACAATTCTGTTCAAAACCCTAATATTCAAATAGATTCCAAAATTTATTTATTTTAAGTGTAGATATTTAAATATCTTTTTAAAGAATTTTGATAGGTTGATATGGGCTCTGATGTACCAACCCAAAAAGTCAGTAGGGAAGTTTAGACAATCAAGCAATCTGCTAAAATCTAATTAATTTTTAATCCAAAAATTTAAATATATACATCAAATTCAAACATTAGTGCAACTGCTTTATGGTATGGGATAGCCTTAAATATGTCTAACTATGACCACAATACATCCTGAGATTCACCACAACTTTCAAGCTGAATAGCCAAATATACATGGGCATATGATAAAAATAAATAAAATAAAAAAACATCTCAAGGGTGCAACTGTACAAATATTATCAGATAGCCAGACAGCTACGAAATCAATTCACAACTAACCTGGAATTGCCTAACTATCATTAAAAAAAACAAAACTGGTTCCACTTCTTAAAAAATGTTCTAATTAATCACATGGATGTGATAAAATACAAGACAATTTTTAAGTTAAATTATATTTACAGAATATTTACAAATTTATACATTCATATAATTAAGGGGTTTTGTTTGATTCTCCTTTATTAAGCTTTGTTCCAAATTGGCCCAAAAGTTCTTGTTCCGTCAAGAGGTGCAGGGGCTTTTTAAAAGCTCTCAGCCTTCCGCCGAACCTCAACTGGCCAGATTCCTTCCTTCCGTTAAAACCTCCTCCTGAATAAAAGATTCTTGTTATTCTTAGATTATTTGATATCTTATTATTTTTTTTATTTATTATATACCTAATCTCCTCGGGACCCAGCCGGGCAACAGACGTTCGCACTCCATGTCTACAAAGAGCTGCGAGCCATCGAGGCGCCTTTTGAACCCTCTTTGGAAAGCGTTCAATGCATCCTTTTCCCTCGCGTACTCGACAAAAGCGTATCCACGCGACCGTCCTGTAACGATATCCTGAACTAGTCGGCATCGGACAACTTCCCCGAACCTGGAAAACTCCTAAAAACATGTTAGTTTTTTTTTTTAATTTTCAAGCTTGTGTAAAGTGTTTTCCTTGCCTCTTTGACATCCTGTTCAGTGGTTTTACGAGAAAGGCCCGATACGAAAATCGTGTTCTCGGGTTTACCCTTGACTTTGGAGTTGGGCTTGTAGTCAGCTTTCTGCGCACGGGTTATCGCCCTGTCGTGCGGTTGGGAATCTGTACCGTCGATGCTTCCAGCTTTAAGAGGATCGTATACAATACAATAACGAGACCAGATCCTTTTCAAAAGCTTGCTCTTTCTCCTTATCTCAGGGTCTTCGGAATCAGGCTGAAACGAACAACTAAATCATTAAAAATTTCAAGTATTTAAATTAATTTTAAACCTATAAACAAAACGTGTAGAGATTAGTGACCGTTAACGGATAATTATTCAGATATCGTGAGATGCGGTCTGGTGTGATGTAGGTATCAGAAAAACATGTTCTGAATAACTATAAACAAAACTTGAAATTTAATGATAATTTGAAAACGTTTATTCAATCAACCTGATCATGCCTATTGCCTTGAAATGTAGTGTTCCAAATTCACTTCATTAACATGTAAATAAAATATTTAAAAAATCGACTTACATCGTAAATTGTAAGCAGACTTGACATTCTGTTAGACTGTGTTGAAAACGGTCTGGAATCCCGGTCCTGGATAACTGGAAGAAATGGATTTAATTGAAACCGTTATCAGCCGTAAACAACATTTCAACGCCTTTCACTCCCACCAATGGGTTTTCCAAGCTTGAGAAAAGGTTTCAACGGTTTCATCTTTGATCATTCATTTTCATGCTAGACCGTTTTTCAATAAAACACGTTGAAATGTTCATGTTGACAGCACTCAAGGATGTCATCAGGACTCCACCGTCTCTGTTTAACATGAACTTAAAAGAATCCATGGGCCAATTCCTGAACGAAAAATTTGCAAATAAGGTAAACAATGAATTTCCGATTGATTTATGCTAGATTTACGTTATCGAACTATGTTGGTTTTGATACACTCCATTTCAACGCGATAGGCATGGTCAGGCTGGTTGAACACACGTTTTCAATTAAATTGACATTACATTTCAACGAAAAGTCAAATTAGTAATATTTTCTATTCCAAATCATTAACTGAAGAATAATTGATTTAATTCTATCATCTTTGATCCCTTCTGTGGCATAGGGAACTATTAATAAGTAACTCAGACAGAAGGACAAAAAGGAGATGATTGAACAAATGGAATTCACTAACAAATTTCGGAAAAAAATAAATTACAGAACGTAACAGAGGAAGCAGGAATAAATTGCGAATCGTAATAGGATTCCTAACAGGACACTGCGAGCTAAACGGACACTTAAAGAAGATTGCAATAATTCAAGACGGCACGTGCCGTTCTGCAAAGAGTACTTGCCCGCAGGACGAAGTGTTTTGGGATGTACAACCTGACCATAGAAGAGATTCAACCACTGAAACCAGGCCTATTAATCAAATTTCTTTATGAAATAGGGCTCACCGAAGTGCTTTAGGCAGAGAACAGGGGATGCGATAGCTCTTAAAGGGCACAGTATATTTATAACCCAACTCACCTTTGAAGTCCAATGCTGAAGATGACGAAAGGTGGAATAACGCAGCAAGGATTGGCGATGGATGATGACATTGATTAAATTGTCAATCTTGCTTTTGGTCATTTGTCATGGCCTGGGGCAAGAAATGACAATCATCTGCAGGTTGTGATATGCAGAATTATTATTTTATTTTTTATTTTTGCTTCTGCAGAATTAACATGAGTCATATGTCATGAGTTAACTGTCTCTTGGAATGGAAGCCAATACCAACTAGCTCCAGGGGCTCCACAGTCATGTACCGTATTTAATATCTATTAATTACTTAGAAATCGTGAGATGCGGTCTAGTGTGATGTAGGTTTTTCAGAAAAAACATTTTCTTTATCGTGCCAACATAAAGATGGAAATCTTTATTGAGATCATCTTCAGGGCTCAAAGTGTTTGTCTTCTGTGTACTTGTGCCATTCTTGAATGTCGTGTTGAGAGTCCCACTCTCCATTACCATAACTTAAACAATGGAAAAAAACTGAGGCAGAAACTTACTGACTCTGCCATGAAACGGCAGAAAGGATAGGGCATGTCTTCTTTTAAAAATCATCTTTCATCACTAGTGACCCCAGGAAAAAAAAATCAGTGCACAGAAGCTGATTGTTTATTGATGGATGCGACAAGAAGTACTTGGCATTTTGTTTAATCATGAAAGAAGCGAATTTCTGATAATCTAATTAAAAGTCAAAACATTTGAATAAATTCCCTACTTTCGTGGTCCGCTAATAATATGTATAAGTTTTAATAATGTTGAAATCTGTTTAATTTTAATCTTATCAGTGGTCTTTTAGGGTTTGGATTTAGATTTATACAAGCTCAAGTTTGCACATATACATACCAACGTACAAACTGTCGAGTTGAGCCTATTCGCTTCTTTTATTCCAACTTTTGTCTTGTACAGTAAATTGTTGGCAGACTTTTCATCATTCACGGTGGTTTCGGCAGTATGGGGGGCAGACCTCAGTCCTACTTGTCCAGCCAGTGAGGTTGTGCTGCGTGGGGGGAGTGCTGTCAACAGCTAGGTCGATTCAACACCCACTTTTAGCATTATTATAAAACAAATAAAACAGAATGTGCTTATATATATTTTTTTTTCTTTCTTTCAGGTCATTAAAGATTTGGGTCTCTGTGTCTCTCTGTTTGACATTGAAACTATGGACGATTCCTACATTTTCCCTGGAGATGGTGGGGCACATACAAAAGTTGAATTTCGGTTAGCCAAATGTCAAAACTTATTAATTTTCTGATTACGTAATTATTATTTTTTTAAATTAAAAGGTTTGTTATATTTCGACCATTTGTGGAGGAAATTATTATTGGCAAGATTAAAAACTGCAGCAAGGAAGGCGTGCACAGTATGAAAATAATTTTTTAATTATTTTATTTTATTTCATTTTATTTTTTTAATTAATGATTATTTAGAGGTCGTGAGATGTGGTCTGGTGTGACGTAGGTTTTAGAAAAGTATTTTCTTTACCATGCCAACGTTTTGATCTTTTATTGAGATCATCTTTAGGGCCTGTGATTTATAAAAAAACATTGTTTAAATTTGATAAATACATATTGGATGTGAAAAAATGAATTTATACAATGATAGAAAATTTTTTATATAAAAAAATAAATAAATTTATACAATGCTACAAATTTTTTAGATAAAAAAATAAATTTATACAATGCTACAAAATTTTTAGATAAAAAAATGAATTTATACAACGCAAGAAAATTTTAAATTAAAAAAATAAATTTATACAGTGCTAGAAAATTTTAGATTCAAAGTATTTGTACTGTATATAAACATAAAACATCAATATCTCACTGGCACTCTCAACATTACACACAAGAATGACACAATTACATAGAAGACAAACACGTTGAGTAGGTACAAATACTTAGAGTCTAAAAATTTGTTGCATCGTATAAATTGATTTGTTCACATCTAAACGTATTTGTAAAATTTAAACAATGTTTATAAATCCCAGGCTGTGAAGATGATCGTAATAAAGATCGTAACGTTGGCACGATAAAGAAAATGTTTTTCTAAAACTTACGTAAAACCTGACCACGTCTCACGATCTCCGAATAATTGTCACTAAACACCAGGCATTTTTAAATTAGCAATTGTTTTCAGTAACACTAGGTTTCTTTGACGATATATTCATCCCGTCTGCCAATCTTCAGCATCCGTCTCGTTTCGACGAAGCTGAACAAGTCTGGATTTGGGAGTACGACAACAACGGGGACAAACACGATCTTTTCATGGACCAGGGCGAGCTCATCAAGTTTCGAGTCGCTTCGGAGACTTTCATCGAGACATCGCCTGTCACGACAACCGAAACGGACAAAACCGCAGAGCAGTCCAGTGCAGAAGTCCCTTACTCTATAACTGTACTATTTTCATTCCGAATTGTTTATCATTGATTTTTTTCATTTTTATTTTATTTTTGCAGGCAACAATCAATGAACCTGGTCTCGGATTGTTATCGTGGTGGGAAGGATCGTAACTATGAAAATATTCTTTGTACATTCTGTAAATACTTTGTACATCTTTTTTTAAATATTAAAATATTTTACACAAAAATCTGTTTTATTTTTTGCATGTCTTACAGCATTTTTCTGCATAACTAATTTTTTATTGTATACTTCAATAAATATAGATTATTTATTTGTAAACCACCTAGGTCTGCTTAGGCGTTTTAGCGTTTCATTGTAGATCAAGCAAGAAATCTTACTCTTTTGTGCATAGTATGCTGTAATTCCTTACGATTCTTTTGGAAAAAAAAATTCTTTGAGTTCGAAAATGCTTTTCATCGTACCTTAGATCCTATGAAATGCTGAAGCATAGAAAATCCATGCATAATCTGCCAAATCGGGCATGTTTTGGGCCTCAGTTTTTAGGTATACGTTTAGAAGGTTGATGAGCCAACAATGAAACATCAACCTCCTAAACGGAGTATCAATCTGTCAAAGTTGACCATAAATGGTAAAAATCATACAACATTTTAAACATTTATAACAAGAAGGCATTAAATATTGATAAAAAGATCAATAATCAAATGGTACAAAAGGCAACTGTAGGCTTGACATCCTGATAGGACCGAGGTCCGGTGATGCGACGTCAAACCTGGAAAATAAATACAATAAATCGGGGAACAATTTCCAAGGGGGAAACGATTAGGAGAAAGATATTACATTACCCATAGGGCACTGTTGTCATTATTCGCGACAGCCTACGAGGTCTGCCTCTGCCCCTTGACGGTGTCGTCCTGAGCTGGCTAGACGGTTTCCTTGACAATGGTGGCAACGATTCATAAAATAAAGGGTCTAGGCATCCAGCCTTAGCCAGGGTTGTGACATGCGTGTGAGAGTAGGGCGGTTTTACGGGGCAGCTTATCTTGATTACATACTGAGCCAGTTCGGTCGCAAGTTCATAAAACCTTAAAAAAATTACAAAATAAAATAAAAGTATAAATTTATGTTTCTCTTATCTTAAACCTTTTAATCCTTCCTTCTACTACAGGTTTAGTATCTGAAATCGGCTCTTGGCCTAGAAGTTTTCCAGTTAATAGATCACTTATAAATCTCGACGTAATAATTTCGCTAGATTCTACTGAATGTTCGCGTGGTGGTGGGTCGACCTCTCCATCGATGATCTCCTTGCAGAAGGTCGCAACATCTAAAAACCTGAATTTTTTTTTATAGGCTTAAAAAATAAATCTTTAACTTATAATAATAATTTCAACTTTACCTTGGTGTGTAATTAAAAAGGTCGATTAATGTGAACAGATTGATAATAGACGGTATGGCTGAATGCACGAATGCCAATGCTGCTTCAAGCTCGTCCCCTCGAACCAATTCGGGCGCAAGTAATACCCTCAACTAAAAGAAAGACAAAAATTTGTCTAGCAAGTCTGTGAATTTTAAAATAAAAAGAAATACCTGTTTACAAAGGTGAGAAAACAGAAGGGCGCACTCGGAATGAACAAAGTCGGCGTGGTAGTATTTCTGAATGAAATCCGTGAGTATCATGAGCTTTTCGAGATAGCTCGTGATCGGTATACCGCGGGAGCTGAGGAACCGGACCATTTTGCAGTTCCGGTCCAATATCTGGCTTGTGCACTTCCAGGACAGCCTCATGAAATCGACGAACTCAGAGATCTTGTGCTGCGAGGACTTGTCGTCCGAGTGATTCGCTTTCGTGTGCGGTATTAGCTTGAGACGGTCACTGAACTCGTCCAAGAGATTCTCAAGCTGTGGAATGAGTATGTCATATGTGTTCTGCATCTGGACCAGCATCTTTGTATCACTGCATAAGCAGTTTATCTGAAATTAAAAAAAAAAAAAATCAATATAGCAAAACACTGAAACATATCTTTCTTTCAAAACCTAGTCATAGTTCGTCAAAATAAGAATTCTCACAGTGCAAAGCATTTTTGTTCCTTCTTAAAACAAAGTTGTACCGAACAAAATCACATTCTAGTTAAGAAAAAAAAATAAGACAATTTTTGTTTGTTTTTGAACTTACATCTTCCCTCAGCCTGGAGATGACATCGCAGCAAAGAAAAGCGGGTTGGATAGAAGCAAAATAGGCCATCCGTAGACTAGAACGTTTTAGCAATAATAAAAACTATAAAATAAAACTTTAGGCCTTTTTTTAACTCGGTCGCGGGAGAAAGTGAAAAACAAATGCTGCAAGGATAGCGACCAACTTCACTGCTTGGGAGATCTTAAAATAACGATCAATTCGGTTTATTATTTTATTTATGACGTGCATTTTTAATTTTCGAGAAAGACAAAACAAAAAACAATTAATTGAGAATAATTGACAAAACTGTGATGCATTCGGTTAAGGGAAGCGTGAAAAAACTGAAAATTTGTTAAATTGGACGATCTTCTGTTTGAATTTGTTTTCAAATAAAGCGCTTTAATGTTTTACATGAACGTTTTATGCTGAAATCGTAATGATACTGTAACGCGTTGAGCTTTTATTTCGTTGCAAAATCTGAAATCGTATCTGGAGAAAATGGTGGCCGATATGTATGGTGGAATAAGAGGACATTTAGGCCTAAACTTCTGTTCTATTAAATAATCATTTTTTTCATAAGTTACGTTTTTAAAATATTCGTTGCGACTTCTTGTATACTTAACCATTTTTTTTCTTGGTCAGGATTTCGACCAAACTCTCCTATTTACTACCCAGCCGGCAGATTTATTGGCCGGTGGGGTCCGTCCGACAAATCACCGCGGGGGTGTTGACAAACGGAAAAAAAATTGACCGACAAATGACAATTTAAAAAGGACTCAATTTCGTGCCGACAAGGCGACAAATCGTCGGTTGCCATTAGTTTAGAGTCACCGGAGAAGCTGGATGAGAAATTTATAGTCAAGACTCCAATAATTCACAGGCATATGTCTCTGGCCGGAGGGGCCAAGGAATTTGTCCGCACAAAAAAAAATCTGTTTTACACCCCTAATAGTTTTAATTTGTTTTCTTGTCTTTTAGTAGAACAATGATGAAACAATTAATCGAACCCTTATAGATTACAAAATTGATTGATTTATATATCAGGCAAGGTTTTATTCCTTTGTTTGCATGTGTTTCAAGGTTATTGTATACAATTTGAATCAGTTTTGTACCTAGAATAAGAAAAATATATGCAAAATTGAATTAAATGAGATCAGGTATTTAAGAAGTTACAAAAACCAAAATACGCTTTCAGTAAAGTAAGTAAAAAAATTAAATTAAAAAAATCGGATTCGTTTTAAGCACTATTTGAAGCCCATAAAAACGAATTTTCTAGTAAAACAAAAATACAAACTTTTTGTGCTCAATCAGAGTGGAGTTCTTTTCTTGCATAGGTCCGATGTCCCACATAAAATTTTTCAATACGTTTTTGTACCTTTCATGTCCATGTATTTCGAGGTTATTATACATCCATTATTTTTCATGGTCCGATTGAACAAATTGCTTTTTTTACGAGTGTTCTCAACAGGTGAGGTCATATAAACCCTCAGGGTGCCGATATTAAAAAAAAAAAAAAAAAGAAAAATGGAACGAGTATCTTCACTGTATGCAGATACATCTGTACATGGATATGTCTTATGATGGCTATTTAAACACATTCGCAAATTATCAGGGGACGCTTATTTATTAATTTGAGGATGGTTTTTATTTGGAAGCTCATTACAACCGCGTCGCGTCACATGCGTCATAAGCGTCAATCGCGTCGCGTCGTAAGAATCAATCGCGTCGCGACTTTAAAAACACCTGCCCACCAGTTCGTTCTCGCGTATCCTTGGTAAACAGTGCACCGACGCACGGGCGTGGTAACAATTTCCGTGTTAAACTTTCGGACTGACCCCCAGCCGTAAGACATATCCTTGTCAAAAAAAATAGTAGTAATAACTAGTAAGTAGTAGTAAAAATTAGTTTGATTCTTTATTAATGTTGAAATTGGTTTTTTGACCATATTCGTGAATTTGTCAGTAAACCGTTAGCCTGACTGTAAAACAGCTTGAAACAACGTCTGAGGAGGATTAATTTCTGCGTCGAATGAGATTAAAACCAGCCTGATCGGCATTGATTTTTGGGCGATTTACCGAAGTTAGGAGGTGAAGGGGTACACAAAATTGTGACAAGTAATTTTCGAAAATTCACTTGAACTGTTTTCTGATTGGTACTCCGTACTGAACGAAATAATGTACGAAAAATCTGAACGGCTTACCCATCAGAAAACAGTAACATTCGATTTGGGTGAAAATCAGAAAATTAGCCAAAATTGGAATCCGACTGGGGTTGGTCTTATCTTCTGCTGATCGACTAATGATCTTTTGACACCAACAAACGAGATTTGTAACGGAAAATTCTTTGATAGGATGTTCAAGTTGTGAATTTTCGATAAAAATGTATGATATGGTGGAGGTATGGTGGAAAAGATACTAGGAAGTGGGGTTTGGTGCCCCAGGCACTGCAGCCTTCTGGCTTATTGTACCTTCCTAGTTCCTTGGTTTAATCAATGGACTCGATCTTTTTTCTCAGAAGTATCAAGTCGTTGACTGTTATTGCTTCAATGTGGATCTCTGAGTCGTTTTTATACGTTAGATTGAACCTCCATTGAGCCGTTGCTCCGCATTCGAAGATGATATGAGTGGATGTTTCCTCCTCCTCATTACATAGTTTGCAAATGGGATCATCATTGTATATGCCCATGTTATGTAAATGTTTTCTCAGATGCCAGTGGCCGGTTAGTAGTCTTACCACTCCTCTGAGATTTGCCCTCTCCAATTGTAGCAGTGTTTTTGCTAGTTTTGGTGAGAGTTGTTTTATCATGGGTTTACTGTGTCTAGCACTGCTAGAGTTTATCCACTTCTCTCGTTGTTTTTTTTTTATCCATTCTGCGATGGAGGATTCTATGTTTGTTTTTGATATCCCAAGGATAGACTCGGGGCCTATGTATGGTCTTGTGGATCCTCCTCTGGCCAGTCTGTCTTCATTACCCAAAATTCCCCTGTGCCCTGGCACCCAGGATACAGTCAGGTTGTTATGTTCCCCCAGGTTTTGGAGATTTTAGATGCATTCACTGACTAATTTTGATGTGATTCTTGTACATGTCAGTGCTTTGATAGCTGCTTGGCTGTCTGATCTTATGAGGATTCTTTTGTCAGTGCAACCTCTTTTAAGATTTTCTAGGGCACAAGCTGATTGATAGTATGTATTTCTGCTTGAAAGACCGAGGTGTACTTCCCTAGTGAGTTTGATTGCTCATATGCTTTGGGTTTGGGCTTGTACAGAAAATGCCTGATCCGGTTCCTTCATTTGTTTTGGAGCCATCCGTATACCATATCATTTATCCGATGTTCTCCTGTGTTTTTCCTCTCCTTTATAGTCTGTTGAGATTTTCTAAGAGGTTGTGAAGATTGTTTCCGGGACCATGTAGTCAGTCCCCATTTCTAGTAATGGGTGCCTGATTTTGTTATTTATGGTTGTGTGCCCGAATTGTTTGGTTCCTTTCCAATTTAATTGTTTTTGGAGCCTGGACGAGCTTTTCCTAGCCTCACCCTGTATGAATATTTCTAGTGGTGGTAGGTTTAGCAAGGTGCATTTGTAAGGGTTGTTCTCATCGCCACTGTGATACATAGGTTTGCTAGTCTTTGAAAGCTGCCTAATGTTTGGGTAGCTACTTTTTGTTGAGCTTTGTTCCACCAGATTAATGAATGGAAAATTTTGTTTTTCTTATATTTTCACCTCCTCAATTCGGAAAATCGCCAAAAATGAAATTTTCGGCCGATCAGGCTGGTTTTAATCTAATTCAACGCAGAAATGAATCATCTACAAATGTTGTTTCGAGCTGTTTTATGGTCAGGCTAACGGTTTACTAACAATTTCACGAATAAGATTTTTAAAAAAAGTGGTTTTTCAAGGTTTTTTGCCTTTCGGCCATTCGGAACAACGAAGGATTTGCGGACATAGATTGAAAAGATCTTTTTTACTCAGCGTTCAATTTCCTATAGGATCTGGAAGTGTGGCAGAATCGATTGGGGCCACCTATATATTTTTCTTCTTCACTTTTGCATACGTTTAAAAAAAATGTTTTTTAACTCATAAATAAATAAATCATCTACAAATAGGGATATTATTAAACTGGTGATGGGGAACTAGGTATTTGCCAGTCATCAGCATTCATATCTCTCCCTTGAGCTTTATTCTGTCAGTTTTCGTTAAGGTCCTTTTAAGAAATGTATCTGACACCTCTGGATTTTCCACTTATTGATTTTTTTTGTGTATCTTTTTTTGATATGGATGAGTGTTTGAAATTATTATCCCAATTAAAGGTTCTGGGTCTAGATGCAGACGGTCCTTTCTGTATGTTAGCTGATTTAAATTCTTCGAACTACTGGCCCAAACCTTTAATTTGAGGTTTCTTTTGATTAGTTCACCTATTGGACCTAGAGAAAATGCCTATTTAATGTCTCCAGTTAATGTTGACTGCTGAGAGGAAAACGGACCTCTCCGAGATAAAAATAGTGGGAATCAATTCTTTTTACTCCCCCCCCCACCGTTTCAGAATTTCCCCGTCGGATCTTGTGGGCGGGAAGAGAGGGCTGGCATGGTGAATGACGGAAGTAGAAATAGCTGAGATGACCCACCTGGTTCAAAATCCTATGGGGGAGAGACGCGGCGACCGGTTTTAAAGATGTTCGGCATTAATAACGACGGCCCCGGAAGAGAAATTTCGAATTTCCTAGGGTGAGTAAAAAAAAAAAAAGAAAGGAATAAAGTATAAAAGAAGTATATATAGTATAAAAGAAGAAAAAAGAAATATTAGAGATCAACGTAGTTCGATCACATCGAAGGCAAAACTGGAAATACCCTTGGTATTGGCTGAATCTCTAGAACAGGCGAATTTCATTGACCAATCCACAAATAATTAAGTGATGGACACAGGATCAAAATTTGCAAATTTTTGTAAAGAATTTTGAAAAAAAAAAGAATCTTGCAACTATCCAGGTCTTCTTAGTCAACCGTTTTTGTTTGATGATTGAGTACAAAATTACATATTGTAGTTTATTACTGGGCTTTCTCTTTCGGCAACCCTATTAACACGGTGGGGGGGGGGGGTTAGTAAAACCAGCTCTCCGCCGGTTTGTTTTCCACGGTTTAAGTACTGACAAGTGTGCCCTGTTTGGAGAACGCCGAGGGGATTCTTAAAAGTAAATAAACAATTTGGTCCTCTTAGAAACGACCAGGGAGGGCAGAAGGACACTGGAAAATTTAAACCTACCCCAATAAAAAAAAGAGGAAAATATACACTTATCTATTACTAAAACACAGGATAATGCCCTGTTCTCAATATGTACAGACAATTTGTTTTTAAATCCCAACTTTTGTATATCACGTCATCATCCTTACAGTAAAACACTTTTGATCAGATACAAAAAGACCATTGCCCAGTGATCATCCACAATAGCCTTGATATCTCCACAAGGCGAGGCGACGGAAATGGCAAGGAAGATTTTAATGAACTTTTCCCTTTCGAACTACTCGTAGTCGTGAAGTCGGACATATTTTTGTCCTCCAAAATTTAAATTTCCGCTCGCATTTGCGTTTCAGACAGTTCTGAATTCGGTTCATTGTCTGCCTGTGGTCAATTCCTTGTAACCAGCTTGCACCTTTTTTTTTTGTGAAATTTTCAGAGGACGTGCGGTTCGGTTTCTAGATGATCCCAATTGATTCAAGATTATTATAAATCAGTCAACTTATTATTTTATCTAGTGTATGGAAATAATATGATGGATTTTATTACATGAGATTAGATATTTGCAAAGTTAGAAAAACCAAAAGACTCTTTCAGTAAAATAAGTAAAAAAAAAAGAGGTTTGTACAAAAATCAGTTTCGCTTCATTTTAAGCATTCTTTAAAGCCGTTAAATACGAAATATTAAAAGAATGAAAAACTAGAAGATTTTGTGCTCAATCAAGCAGGGTTCTCGCATAGGGCCGATGTCCCACATAAAATTTTTCATGTTTTTGTACCTTTCATACGCGTGCATTTCAAGGTCATAGATCCATTACTTTTCGTGGTCCGATTGATCAAATTATTTCTTTCAACTAATTACTCGTAATTGCTATAACTATTCGTAATAGGTTACGTAAGGTATTGGTTGAGATGCAAAAGTCAGCGTCACGAGCGGGATTCGAACCCATGACCTTCGGTGTCTACTTTTTCATTTCAACCAACACTTTACATACGGAGTAATTAATTGAAAGTGATTATTTATATTATTTGAAACATTTTTGTATCTGGAATAAGAAAAATATACGCAAAATTGAATTAAATGAGATCAGATATAGAAAAAGTTACCAAAACCAAAACACTTTCAGTAAAGTAGGTAAAAAACTTATTAAACATCCTTTAAAGGCTTTAAATGCTAATTTTAAAGGAAAACGAAAAATAGAAATTTATGAGGTCAACCAAGCAGCGTACTTTACTCACCTATGCCTGATATTCCACTTAAAAAATTCGTAACTCCTGTTGGATTTATTCAAATTCAACTTAATCATATCCCATTTGAAGGTAGATTGTTCTCACATTTAAACAGTCTCACTAATATTTATATTTGTGTCATTATAAGTGAGAAGGGTAAGGATGAAATCAAGAAAAACACATCAGACGTTTTATTTTATCCGGTTTTAATTTGATTAGACATGCGAGGTTTACGCCATTACTTATGATTTGTAATGTTCTAAGCCCGTGTAAAGTTTTTCCGTGATTTGGCTTATTTCAAAGCTATGAATATTTCTGTGATTTTCGAGGAAAAAAATCGCATCCCTAAGGGCCACGGAATCTAAATAACATTTTTTAAATATGCTATTGTGATTTTGATGTACTGTGCACGCGCTGGTCGGTCGCAATAAAATTTGATAAAATAAATACTAACTTGCTAACTGTGGCTTGATTTTCTCGACAATCAGGGAGGAGAGCCGTTTAATACCTAGAACCTGCAATAACTCTGGCCAAAGATAAAACAGAATCCTAGTCAATCAATTACCTTCGGGGCTCCGTCCGAACCCTGGATGATGTGTAGTATTAAGGATGCGGGAGGAGACACTCGCGTTATTTTGTACGCGATAATTAACAAATCTAAAGAAGAAAAAAATGCTTCTTGAAAATAAGAGAAAACTGAAAGGAAATCACTTTTGGAGGCTAATTAATCGTATGGAAGCGAGACAGGAAGCAAACGGGACAAAATCAGGACAAGACAGCGTCAGGACAGGATTGTGGAGAGGGAGCAGAACTAGGATAAATTTTAGATTAGCGATATTTCGGAAACAAATAAACGATTATAATTCGTGATTTTTGGCGCGAACATGTAGATTTATTTCAAAGCTATTATACATACAATTTGAATAAATATAATTTGTAGCTAGAATAAGAAAATAATATACAGGTTTGTATTAAATGAGATTAGTTATATAAAAAGTTACAAAAACCAAAAGATGATACCAGTAAATTTCGTAATCAATGGAACGAGTATCTACACTGCATGCAGATACATCTGTACATGGATATGTCTTATGATGGCTATTTAAACACATTCGCAAATTATCAGGGGACGCTTATTTATTAATTTGAGGATCGGTTTTTATTTGGAAGCTCATTACAACCGCGTCGCGTCACATGCGTCATAAGCGTCACATGCGACAAAAAGCGTCAATCGCGTCGCGTCACATGCGTCAATCGCGTCGCCACTTTAAAAACACCTGTCCACCAGTTCGTACTCGCGTATCCCTGGTGAACAGTGCATCGACGCACGGGCGTGGTAACAATTTCCGTGTTAAACTTTCGGACTGGCCCCCAGCCGTAAGACATGTCAAAAAAATTAAGTTTTTTAAAAAATCAATTCGGATTCGTTTTAAGAATCCTTTAAAACCCTTAAATACCAATTTTCAAGAAAAACAAAAAAATAAAATTTTGTGCAGTTTCTTCTTACCTATGTCCGATGTCCCCCCCCCCCAAAAAAAAAATGCATTACTCCTATGAACATTATCCAAATTCAATGTTAATATAACCATTCGAAAGATTAATCTCTCTTCTTTGAACTAACGGATTTTAATTATACTTTTTTGGTAATATCAGGTCGACAAATGTTAGACAATTTTTGTCCAAGAGAAGGAGAAACTTTTCTAAGTAAGATTCTCTGCGTTTGTTGCGTATTTATTTCACGGTTATTAAAAGTCAGTTCATTCGATTTTGTACCTAGGCCAAGGGAAAAGTACGCAGAAAACTTATGAAAATCAAATGACTATCAATTAAAATAGGCAAAAAACATTTTAATCTAAAAAACCAGTTCGTTTTAAGCACCTTTCCTTTAAAGCACGTAAATACAAAGCAGCAATCAAGGGGTGTTGTTTTCTCCTTTACGTCAGATGTTCCAAAAAATTCAAAACTCTTTTTTTTTCTCAGGATGAAATAATCTAAAAATTCTTGACCCAGATAGAAATAAGATGGTCCAGTTTCCAATGGGATTTCATAAAGCAGAATTTGTAAAAAGCCCGTAAGAGTTACGAATTTTTTTTAAGTCGAACATCGGGCATAGGTAAGAAGAAACTGAACGAAAAAATTCTATTTTTTTATCCTTGAAAATTTGGATTTCAAGGTTTTAAAGGGTGCTACACAACGAATCCCAATTAATTTTTTTTAAAAACAACTTTTTTTCACTTACTTTACTGGACGCGTCTTTTGGTTTTGTAACTTTTTATATATCTCAACTCGTTTAATACAAACCTACATATTATTTTCTCATTCTAGCTATCGTCTAAACATATTTAAAAAAGTTTAAGTGGAACATCGCACATAAACGAAAAGAAAACTGCACCCTGTTTGAGCACACAGTTTTTTTCCTATCTTGTTTTACTTGACAATATGTATTTAAGGGCTTTAAAGGGTGCTTAAAACAGTTCATTTTTTTTTTCAAAAACGTAATTTTTTTACCTAGTTAAATATGAAATTTTAAAGGAAAGAAAAATATCAATTTTTGTGCTCAAACAAGCAGGGTCGTTTTGTCCATTGTTCCATCTAAAAAATTCACAACTCCTGTGGAATTTATCCAAATTCGACGTTAATACAACCGTTCTGAAGCTTAATCTCTCTTCTTTGAGGTTAAATAAACAATTTTTAACTTTTGCGTTATTATGAGTGGGAAAAATTAGTATAAAATCAACAAAAGCTCATCAAAAGTTTTCATATTACATCTCCGGTTGTGAATTTTAGAACTTTCCGCCATTACGTGAAGTTTATAGAGTTTCTAACCAGTTGTAAAAGTTCGTTTGGATTGAAGAATTCGTTTTCAATAAAATCGAAATCGAAAAATCTTATATGAACTTTTATTTTTTTTTTTTTTTTCATGAAAATTCATATTCAGGATTTTTTTGGGTGGAAAAAAAAGCTGAAGGTCGAGACAGACTTCCATGTAAAGGTTTAGTGTTCACGACGCAAATCTATAACGCCCTCAGAAGTGGAACCACGCAATCATCATGGAGAAAATGACATAAGAGGTTACTGGCCAATAGGTTTCCCTAGTCTATTCTCTAAGATTTTCGAAAGATTCCTAAGCTATGGCTTGAAACCATTAACACTCGTCTGATTCGGGTTCGGATAGGGTCCCACGCCCAAAGGGTTTTTTTTCTTTTTTTCTAGATTGCGTGAAACAAGCGGGTGTCGGGCAGAGTTGTTTGTTAAGCCCGTTACTATTTGCGGTTTTTATTAACGATACGGAAAAGTATCTGGTAGATATTTATTATTAAGTTTTAATGCATTATAAATAAAGTTTAAAAAAATAGAAGAAATGTTAAACGACAGGATTTTAGATTTTTTCTCCGGTGACAACGGTCGATTTTTAAATCCGCCAATTTTTGATTTTTTTTTCGGAAAAGCGTCCTTTGAACGGTCTAAAAATATTTCTATCACCCATGGATCCAATAATAGAGCAGGCCAACCCAAAAACGAGCCCATTGGGTAAGAGCCGAACCCTTCGTCACGCCCACAACCCCTTCGACCAGTCTCGACCGAAAATTCCGTTCCACTCATTAGTACACACTAAGGAAGGAGGAGGTAGACTGGAACAAGACGTAAGTACCGAGGATTTCATTTAAACCCCTTCAGAGTAGGATGAAAATTGAGAAAAAAGAGAAAAAAAAAAGAAGAAGACTGCATCGAACGGCAGGTTCAATTTAGACGATAGTACACTGTATTTTTCTTCATTTTTTAAAATATATTTTGTATAGTTTTGATATAAAAAGAAAAAGTATTGTCAAGTTTTACGTTGCGGATATGAAATTAGAGAGAGAAAATATACGTTAACCAAGAAGAATAGAAACTATTCACTATAGAACTATAGAATTTCAAATTTGGTCTATGGGTATCAGTCGGTAGTAATTGGACAGGAGGGGCTTTAAAAATTTAAAAAAATTGTATTTCCTACTTGACCTAGACAATAGGAAAACTTGTAGGTCGTTTCAGCATTTGTTTTTCAACAATTATTTCTATAAATTCGTCGATTATCTCGACAGAAACTTGTTGTCGGCCAAGATTTACGGGAAACATTTGGTCAAAATTTGCACATAGGAATTTTCATAAGCGCATATCTTTGTCCGGACCCTATCCAACCGGTCCAAACATCAAAGTTTCGGTAACCTGTCAATAAATTTATACAAATTTTGTTTTGATATAAGAAAATTTGGTGAAAATCTGTTGAGATGATTACGTTCCCAGAGCGTAAAAGTGCATTTTTGCTCTGAAGCTTGTATATTTACTATCACGTTGTCACGAAACCTGCCTGAAATGTTGAACCTTTTGGCAGTTATTTGAGGACAAATTTTGGACAGAATCTGTTAGGAGAAATACGTTTTCAATGCCTAATGGGATCCGTCATGTCAACCCTTTAAAAAAAAAACCAACGTTTCCTTAATGTTTGATTAGCTGGTAAAGTAATGCACATATTGAGATTGTTTTGCGGACAAATTTTGGTCAAAATTTTCTACGAGAAATAACGACTCGCAGCCTAAACGTGACTCATTTTTGCTAACGACATTTGAAAAAACAGCGACAACCTTTTCCTTATTAATTCACTAGCTGATAAGAGTCCAGAAACTCTAATTTCCCTCAATATTTCGCCAAATGGCCAAGCTAATTTTACGAAACTTGGCAGAATAAACGTACCTTTTGGTATTGTTAGGTTGGCAAATTCGGAACCAAACCAGATGAATTGAATACACGTTAGCAGCTCAAACGTGTTACGGTTTGTCAGATTCCAGATGTATTGTACGTTTTGGACCTGATCTATTGGCAAATTTTGGAGAAAATCTGACGAGAGGAATACGCACTCCAAGCGTAAGGGTTTCCCACTTTGTCGGAACTCTCGAAAAACCAAACCAGTCAGCTCACCAAGCCGTTTGCAACTTTTAAAAATAATACACGTTCTGATCCCGAAATGTGGACAAAATTTGGACAAAATCCGTTGGGTTGAATTTTTACTCAAAGCCTAAACCTGTTCAGATCTAGAAGATCATCGGCTTGATCCTTTTTGAACAGTTCAAACTATACTTCCTTTCTCAAGTCACTGGCCAATATATTTTCACGACAGTGGACAAAAAAAATTCCTAAAATATTTTGACAAACCAAATTCCAGATCGTTAGTATTCAATAATTCCGGCTGGTTCGTTATGAAATCGAACCAATTTGCCGAGATTTATGGGCAAAAATTATTCAAAACCTGGAAGAATGCGCCCCCGCCCAAGCCTCGACCTGACGAAGTGGCAAAAGTTCTGCTTTGAATTTGTATTCAACCGAACTAATTTGGTCCAAATTTAGTCCACAAAACCAGACCATAAGTGTATTAATTCCTCCAAGTTTTGTGAAATTAGCTTGAGCAGCTAGGGAAATATAAAGAGAACTAATGTTGGAGATTTTTTTTTTTTTAATTTTGGACAGATTTGAACATAATTTGGTCCACATATCGAGGGCATTATGGTTCAATAATTTTGTCGTGTTTCTTAAAAATAATAATCGGAAAAATGTAATTTTTTTTCCAATTTTTGGGCAAAGATATTTACGATATAGGAGCGAATTACTCTGAACAGATTTTTCCCGGAATTTGACCAAATTTTGTCCACAGATCTAGGTTGAAATGTGCAGTCAACTGGGAAAATATATAGGGTATAACAGGATTTTTTTAATGGTCCACTTCAGGCTTCTTCTTCCAACCGATTTAGTCAAAAATTTGTCCACAAATCGAGGTAAAACTTGCAAGAAAATACATGCTCCTGAGGAAGAAGGATTGATCCTTTGTAGACCATGTTGACCAAAACGAAAATGTCAAACGATTTTACCAAGTTTCATCGAAACATTGTAGGTTTATAAGGGAGTCATTCAAGGGAAAATAATTCTTTCTCCTCCTGTTGAAGGTATCATCAAAATCTAGGAGGCACGAATACCAAATGTACTTTTATTGTTGTCAATTTTTAATATCCAACTGAACGAGATTTTCTGAGAACATTTGTGTTTGAACAACGTTATTGGGGTTGTTTATTTGATATTTTTAATAGATGCCCCGAAGAAGGAGCTCCGAGGAGGAGGAAGAAGAGGAAGAAGAAAGGCCTCAGAGGAACGCCGCCAACGCTCGCGAAAGGGCGAGGATGCGCGTCCTGAGCCGGGCCTTCTGCAGGCTGAAGACAACTCTCCCCTGGGTCCCTGCGGACACTAAGCTCTCCAAGCTGGACACCCTCAGGCTGGCCACTTCCTACATCGCCCACCTCCGGAGGGTTCTGAACGGGCCTGCCAACCAGGCCCAGCCTCCCAGTCCGCTCAGCATGGTGAGCCGATTTTTACCCCTCCATACCAAAATACACTATCCATATTCAACATTTAAGCAAGAAATTTACTTTTTGAAGCCTGCTTACAATTCAATTAAGGTTTTTAGTTGACAAAAAAAGTCATCATTACGAACGGATCCACAATTTTCCAAGACACGATAGCTCAAGTTGTAGAGTAGTGGCGTATCTAGCCGAAGGTCGTGGTTCGAATCCCGCTCTTGTCATTGACTTTTTTATCTCAACAAAACCTTAATTAATTGAAAGATATTAATTGGTCAAGCGAACTACGAAAACTAGTTGCTTTTGCTTATACTGTACTTTTTCTGGCTCAATCTTTCTCTCTTTATTTCTCTGTTTCACTTTCTCTCTGTTTCACGTTCTCTCTCTTTCACACTCTCTCACTCTCTCTCAATTTCTTTCTCTTTCTTTCACTTTCTCTCTTTCTTTCACTTTCTCTCTCTTTCACACACACTCTCTCTCTCTCTCTCTTTCACTTTCTCTCTCTTTCACGTTCTCTCTCTTTCACACTCTCTCTCTTTCACTTTCTCTCTCTTTCACACTCCCTCTCTTTCACTTTCTCTCTCTTTCACGTTCTCTCTCTTTCATACTCTCTCTCTTTCACACTCGCTCTCACTCTCTCTCTCTCAATTTCTTTCTCTTTCTTTCATTTTCTCTCTCTTTCACACTCTCTCTTTCACACTCTCTCTCTCTCTCAATTTCTTTCTCTTTCTTTCACTTTCTCTCTCTTTCATTTTCACGTTCTCTCTCTTTCTCTTTCTCACATACACACAATCATACACATATATAATCCAATCTCTCTATCTTCATATGTATTATACTTTCACTTTCTCTCTTTATTTCTCTTTCTCTCTCCCTCCTCTCATACTCTGGTTTCCTTTCTCTTCCCGCCGCTGTCTGTTAATCTTTATCTATTAGTTTAGATGAAATCTCTCTCTCCTTGGACAGATTTTAGCTCTTATTATATTTCATTGTTCTTATACATATAGTTGATAAAGTTAGGTCGACTGGAAAACCGCTACTGTCTTTCAATCTAACAAATATTGATATAATTGAAGAAAGTTGACCAATTGCGACGAAAATAAACTTCAGTTTTGTTCTAGTTGACTGATCTTAATTTTAAGTTCCTGAGTTCTAGTTCTTAAAACTCAACCATACTTGATGAAAGACTTTTTCTTCCTTGATCTTTAACATAATTTAAACGTGTATTACTGATTGTTTTACACTTTTGGCTTCTTTTATTGTATAAGACAAACGGTTTACAAGTTCCCCAGGGTGGTTATCCCCTCGATTTAAGGACGGCGGTGTTTTAAGAGGTTTGTAAACACTTCTTTTGAAGATAATTGATTACCAATCGTTCGATTTTAACCCGGGACAACTGTGGGGTCGAACGGAATAAAAAAAACTTGTACAACGTTTAAACCCCTTGCTGTACAAGCTGTAAATCTTGGACTTTTGTAAACACGGCCGGCTGTAAACAGCTCCGGATCCAAACAAATCCCATTTCTTAACAATCTTTTATTTATTTTTTAAATTTAATTCAAAGGGATTTTTGTTCGCAGAGCTGGCCCTTTACGTTTCAACCGCAACAGCACGAAACTCAGCAGGCCCAGGAAACGCAGAACTACATCAACTACTATGAAAATCCTATACAAATAGGATAGGATTTTTTTTATGGGGGGGGCTTTATAGCAGATCCACTTATAAAAATGCTTTCCTACAAAAATCATGTAATATATGTACAAATAAATTTTATTTATATTTAAAACTGTGTTCGTTTTAAAATAGAAAATCCTAGAGCAGAAACATAGAATTTTTCTCCTTGGAGAGAATACCTCAGGATGTTGGGTCGTTACGAAAAGGTTAAATTTTGAAAATGAAAAGTTGAAGTTCTAAATTTTCACCCCGGGTTGTTAGGTCATTACATTGTCAAGTATGATTGGCGCTGGCCCACATATTTGTTTGGACAGGACGGGCCCAGGCCAAAACACGTGTTAACTCTAAATAGTAACATGAGCGTTTAGCCGGTGGATGGATGGGAAGGAAGGGTGGAAAAATAGAGTTTGTTTTTCTATCCGAACACCGGAAATAATCACTTTACGCGTGAGAATAATAAGAAAGGGCCATGTTATGGTGTGATTTTTGTCAAAACCCGCTTACGAAATAATGCCAATATATCTGTAAAAAATCATCTTAAGAAAAAATGGTGGATTGTGAACAGTTTAAAATTTTGTGGTACGAGGATAGCCGTAGAAATTGATTTCATCCACCGAGTTTTCACGTTCTAGAAGTTCTGATAAATGAGATGATTAAAAAGTAAACTTACCTACAGTTAATCTCCACGGTGATGGACAAGTTCAGATACTTTTCATCCATATTGCTTATCTGTGAAACTTTATAAAACGATTTTCATCTATGGTCTCTCTCTCTCTCTTCCTCTCCCTCCTTCTCACTCTCTCTCCCACTTTTCTTATATTCTGTTTTTTTCTTTCACACTCTATCATTCTCTTTAAATCTTTAAATATTGTATTGTACAAAATCTCTCCTTTCTTGGTCTCATTTATGCCCTTATATTTTATCATTGATTTCGACTGCATGTTCTCTCTCCTCTCTCTCTCTCTCTCTCTCTCTCTCTCTCTCT
>CM077110.1:649795-659990 GCA_039619505.1 Cimex hemipterus | reverse complement strand
CTCTCTCTCTCTCTCTCTCTCTCTCTCTCTCTCTCTCTCTCTCTCCCTCTCTTACATTCTTTATAGTTTTCTCTACTCCTTTCCTTTTTCTAGCTTCTTTTCAACCCATTTCTCACAATCACAGATGAAAAACATGAGGTGCTGAAGCGCGTTGAATACTGAATTTGCCATTTTGTAGAAATAACATGTTCGTTATTAATTTGGAAATGACTTAGCTCGCACAGTCAGATCTGTTTGAACTTTTGTTCTGGCTCATTTCAACAATTTAGTTTAAAAGTAGCTTTTTAATGCAGCATGACAGGCCAAACTGCTCGAACATGCTATTCGAAACGAACAGGCTCCAATTGCATTAAGAAGGAATATTGAAATAGTAAAAAAAAAATTCTTATTGCTAACAATCAATAAATACAATCAAGCATGGAACAAAATCAGATTTATTTATTCATTGCCAAATATGATGATGTCAAATTAAATTTTTCATAGCTTATTAAAATTAAATGAAAGTTTGATATTTGTACATTACCCACTCTTCAAATAGCATGTTTATTAATTTATCTATTCTATACAATAGAGGTAAAATGGTCCCTCCTGGTGATGTATCACAAAGTATTTATATGACAAAAAATCACAAGGATATTGATAAATTAATTACAATAGTACAAAATTATAATTGAAATATAATAGCTACGCGAAGAAAAAATCAGAAAATAATGAAAATTGATAATTTGTGTTCAAAATTGCCGACCTTAGGTCTTCCATTGTCGGATAAAAAATCACTGCGTCCAAAAGTTCATTCCAATGCCTTGCAACTGCCTATTTAAATGATTCGTTCATTGAGTTACAGTTCGTTTGTAAAATCATTAATTTATTTGAAGCCTCTGAAAATATTGTAAATCTAGTGAATTTAAGAAAATGATGCCACAACAATCACATTAAAGAGCTACAAGTGATTTTTTTTTTTTTTTAATAAAAAATCAAATTTAGATGAAAGATTAGAAAGTTGTCCCTACCCCTGCGCAAGAGTGGACAGACCTGGTTTGAGGAAATGAGAAGAAAGGTCAACTTTGGCAAGCCCATCTAAATGATCAAATATTACAGAAATTTGAAAGGAAAGAAAATGGTCAAATTATTCCATAGTCAAAACCGACTGGTCCTGACTTACAATTCAATTTACATTCATTCTGGCAGCAAGGCGCTAAATGTTGCTTTAACTAACTAGTCTGGAAGTTGCTTAACCTGCCTAATGTCAATTAAACAAAATGTCAAATGGCAGAAGACCTAATAAAAGGCCATAAATGCAGAGGGTCAGAGATTATGCAGTAAAAACGTTTAAAAAAAACAGGATGATTTACTGGCTATCTACCCCTGGTTTTTAAATAATTAAATAACCCCCTCATTCATTTTTCAAATGTACCAACAACAAAAGCGTTTTGAACAGTTAAAAGAAGTCGATCTTTCATGAACAGTGAAAACAACAAAGGGCCCAGGATGAAGCCCTGAGAAACATCAATTAATAAAGAGGCGTGAAGGGGACCCTGCAACATACCGCACAGGCCAGGTTTGATTATTTAGTTATAAAAAAACTGAATTTAAATTGAGATGCTTGCTTTAAAATGAGATAATAGTATATTTGGACGAAGAAGTTAGGTTTTTTTTACTGCGTGCTTTTATGGTGATTCTCATAGGAACTCTGGTATGTTTGATTACCTAAAAATAATATCTTATGAAATATTGTTTTATATTAAATTTTCTACAAAAGATTGATGGTATCCTTCAAATTCAAAACTAGTTCAGGATTGCCAGATAAATAATCAATTATATTTATATTTTTTTCATCCTTTATTTCCATGTGAACAAAAATTATACCTATTTAAAAAAGTGCATTTACAAGCTGTTTGATAATTGTTTTTAAAATTGATGTCTTAAAAAAGATTGACTAAGTGGTCGAAAGTTATGATTTAAATTTGTCCCTCAACTCTAAATTTTCTGTGCAAGTTATGGTTTGACACAAAAATTGCAGAATTTTTCATTTTTGTTGAAATATTGGATTGAAGGAGAAGAAGACAATTTTATACATAAAACTACAGGTGAATCGATGATTGTTTATTATTTTTAAACAAATTAATAGTCATGAAACTTAACTTATTTGTGCTTGAAGATGTCATTTTGGGATTTCATAAAATGAGTTTCGTTTTAAATATAAATTATTTTTTTTAAAATAAATTATAAAAAAAAGTATTTAAATAAATGTGATATTTTTGAAATTTGGTTGCTAGGAAATTTATTGTAAATGGAATGAAACGAATGAAACCGGTTGCTATGATTTCTCCATAAATACATCTTTTGTGTAGAACTTAAATTTTTCTTCTTACTTTTTTCTTGATGTTTATTCTTTTAGTTTAGGCAATCGACACATAAAATATATGCTAAAACGACATTAAGTCAATCGAAGTTGGTTAAAATTATTGAAAAGTTGAACACGAGGGATGAAAGTCCTGCGGGAGCACTGGAGGAGGCCCAGGCCGAGAGTTGCCCGAAGAAACCCAAAGGGAGGGAGTTGCTGTTGCCATAAGTCGTATGGGCTACGCTCCTTCCCAAAAATATGGACCGACCTGAGAAAGACGGATCGCTTTTGCGACGGTGTTATAGAAAGCAGTGACGGAAAAATTTACAGGTATGTGTCAAAAATTAAATAACCTTTTTCTCATGAAGGAACCATTTCCAAACTCCACCAAATTCTTCTTTTTGTAGACATCATCACATCAAAAGCAGTTGTTCAAATCTTTCTAGGCTTCTCCCAGGCGTTTAATCGCATCACTATATACTGCTAAAACTTGAATACTTCCTTTCAAGTGTATTTCATCATAAAATCCTACTTGATCCTTTCTTTCATTTTCCGTACGTAGTATCAACCTCTTTGAACCATTCTAACCTCTCTGGTGTTCCTCAAGGGAGCATTTTAGGTCTGTTATATTTCAAAATGTGCGTGACAGACGTCCTTAAACACTTTAAACACTCACCTCAATCCAGTACTAGCCTTTTGATCCTTACAAGACCACTTTGTTCCTACGCCACAAAATTGTACTACAAATTGGGACAACTTTACTCAGCACTTCTAGCAAAACAGGATCCGCTGGTTAGACCTAAAAATCTTTAAATTAAGCCAGAGAAAAATACCTTCAATTCCACTCCAGATTATCTTCATATTCCAACTTAAATAGCTTTGTAATGTTAAATTTTACGTTTGACAGAGGAGAACAAGGCGAGTTAATTTTTTAGCATGCTTCCAGTACATGCCATCATTTTTTAATATGCAATCTTGTTTTCAGAGTACACAGAGTGATTATGGTAGCTGCAAGTGAATATTTCAGGGCAGTATTCACAAGCCCCCTCGCCCCAATGGGATCAAACGCTCGTCTACCATTCCCCTCCGATATTGTTGACTGCATCGTCGATTTTTGCTACACTGGACATTGCCACATCAATTGTGACAATATAGAACGTCTGTTACCTGCTGCGGACCAAATCGGCGTAATGGGAATCATCAGCGACTGTGCCAAGTATTGCCATATATTTAAAATATAAAATGTATTTTGTCTTTAAAAAATCTTTTTTGTAGGTTCTTAAGCCAACAGATTGCTGTCTCGAACTGCTGGGGCATTCACAGCTTCTCGAGGACTTACTTCATGCACCAGGTCGCTCATGAAGCCAGGGAATTCATGATATTCAATTTTGTCGAATTCTATAATTATTCTCCGGAGTTTCCAAAAATGCCTGTTGATGATGTTGTCCTCCTCCTCAGCGACGACTGTCTCAATGTTAGAAATGAAGAGTGTGTCTTTTATGGTAGCTACTTTTATTGCTTGTTTAAAATATCTCTAAAAATTATAAAATTGCAAAGATTCATTACTCAAATAAATGGTTCAATGAAAGATGTATTTGCATGATGAATAAATTACCGTGCTAAATTTTTTAAAACACTGTATGCATCTACTTTGCAAGCATGGTTCTTTATGGCTATGTTTGAAGTATAAGAAGGAGGCTAAGTCCGAGACTTCCTGATCTCAGATTCTAAAAATTAAAATCAAAATGAAGTGGTGATGTTAATTGGTTGGTTCAATAAAAAAACTCATATATATCAAGGACGTGATTGATATATGCCCCTCGAAGGATTGGAATTGTAGAAGGCATCATCTTCTCTCGATTAAAAATGGCCTGTGCAAGATTGACACATGCATTCTTACGTTTGGTGCAAATTGTTTGTAGAAAAAGACTGTTCGATGTCTCCCTTCTAAATGAGAATTCTCCTTGAACCTGGCATTATTTCGGTTTTTGGAAGAAATTACTTTGTTGTGTATAGCACTTGATAGATATGTTTTGTGTGTATTGAGGGTGAATATATTTATTAGCGTGAATCAGTCGTAAAAGTACATCAAATAAATGCAATATGTATATTTTAAAATTTATTAATTTTCAATAGGGTTTTACATTTTATTTAGTTTAAATATAATCCAAACTCTTACTGTTTTAAAAGACTATCGAAAAATATGTGATGATTGCCTGTTTTTTGACATATGTGTTCAAATCTTGTTGTATTAATACTTGTTTTATAATATTTTTATAGGTTTGATGTTTTCATTCTGTGTAAAGTAGTTGTTCTCTGTTTAGCTATACATAGATGGATTATGATTGATAAGAATGAAAGGGAGCAACACACGACGAAACTCTTCCAAAGCGCTCGTCTAGGTCTTGTCTCACCCAGCTTCTTTTCAGAGATCATACTCAGTGCACCTTACATCGATAAGGTAAGCAGATGGGAAAGTTTCGTGACGGCGTTTTCATTTTTTCTCCTTTATTTTATTTTTTTGTTTCCTACTTAGGTGGACCATTTGTTCCTCAAACAGTTAAGCCTTGAAATAGCAGAAAGAGAGAAATCAATGGGGTCTTCTGAGCTGAGCATTACACCTCTGACCAAACCCCGCGTACCGTACGAGGTACTGTTCGCCATCGGTGGCTGGAGTGCCGGTGCACCTACAAACTGCATTGAAACGTACGACATCCGGTAAGCACCACAGTGAACTATTTTCTCTACAAAAAAAATTTAAAACAAGAAAAAAATATAAACAAATTCTAACCATATGTTTTATTTGACTTGGGTAAATAGGCCATGAGTACATTCTTTGCTGAATATTTTATATTTTTCTTCCACAGACAACATTTTAAGTGAATTGGATGTTTTGATAAACTTTACACATTTCAAACATGGTCCTAGGATAGAATTAAATATTTAAAATATAATTAACCTAGCAGGTGTGACACTACTACAGTTACTAAATCAATAAAAATATTAATATAATATACTTTTGTTAATACATGATATATTTCTTGGATTATCTTAGCTCTTTCCATATTGAAAGGGCCTGTAGGTTTATGGTGAATGTTTCAATACTGAAATATTCAATAATTAACCTTTACATTCTGTTTAAAAAGTTAATTATTCTCCTTGGCTTTCCCCACCAGCTGTACAGCACAAAAAGGTATTGAATTCTATTTATAACTGAAGAATATATTTAACAGACACACTGAGAAATCTTAAAGGGTTTGACAACTGCTGAGAATATGAGTATTAAACAATATTTTCACATCAGGCAGCTAAAACGACGACTGAATGGTTTTGCTTTTGGCTCCAAAGTGGTCTGGGAAAGCATAAATTGCCTAATGGCCTAGGAAACAGAACAATGTTGGGCTGGGGTTTGGGGACAAGAAGGTATAGAAGGAAACAAACAGGCCGACCAATGAGAACGCCGAAGAAGGCAACGCATGGCACCACAACTAGGCACATGAGAAAGTGTGCTAACGATGAAACTTGAAACTGGACAGAAACATGAGGCTACGAAATCTAAGAGATTTATAAATCTCTCAATGAGGAAGGCAAAGGAAATTCGCTTTTTCAGCGAGAAGAACGTTATTCGTCTTTATATCGGCCACTGCCTTCTTAATTACAACTTAAAGAAAGAGCAACTCTGCCAAGATAAACCACAGAAATTGGCATACATCCTTTGTATGGTATAGCCAATTCGGTATGGCAATTCTCATGCCAAGAGAACTGCACAAAGTGGAAATGACTGTGAAATTTATAGTCATTTTAGTCCATACAGAACAACTTGGTCTTCCTATTAAGATGGTGTAATACTAAAATACATCTGACAGTCATTCTAGATAATAGGCCAAAAAGATCTTTATTCACAAGAAAATTTCCAATAATTTAACAATTTATTAGTGGAAAGAATGAAATATTTATGAGCCTGAATGTTTAATTATTATATTTTAGGGCAGACAGATGGTTTTTAGCGAAACAGTTTGACAACACACCAAGGTCTTACCATGGACTTGTATCCGTGGACAACCTCCTGTACGTGATAGGTGGATTTGACGGGTCTAACCATTTCAACACAGTGCGGTGTCATAACCCCGTCACAAAAGAGTGGTCCGAAAAAGCTTGCATGTACCATGCCAGGTGTTACGTCTGCTGCGTCACCCACGGTACACCTTCTACCCTAAACTCTCTTATAAAATCTCATATTGGGTTTTTAACACAGGAAAAGACATATACGCAATCGGTGGATTTGATGGTAGAATTCGAATGAACTCTGCGGAAAAATTTTCAATAGCAGCAAACCAGTGGACGATGATCAACCCGATGAACAGGCAGAGATCCGATGGTGGTGCAGCAGTGGTCGGAAACAGGGTAAGCCGTATATTTCATGCCACTGTGTCGACAGTCATTTTGAATATTTTTTAGATTTTTGTCGTTGGTGGGTTCAACGGACAAGAAGTCCTGCAATCCGCTGAAGTCTACGATATAGACACAGGTGTCTGGACCATGCTCCCACCAATGCATACTCCAAGGAGTGGCGTATCCTTAGTCTATTACAAAGGGTTTCTTTATGCAATCGGCGGTTTCAGTGGCTACGTCAGACTAAGCACTGGTAAAGCCCCAAGGTTCATAGAAGTTTATGAAATAATGATTAAATCTTGTTAAAATTATGAGCTGATACGTTTCAGTCGAGCGGCTAAATCCGAACAACCCAAGTGACTGGTCATTAGATGTGCCAGACATGCTTACTCAAAGAAGTAACTTTGCTTGCGCAATTATGGATGACATGATCTACGTCGTCGGTGGCTTCAATGGTATGATGAATATTAATAATCTATAATCTGTGATCAATCTTAATTTTTTTGCAGGAAGCACAACGACAGCATATACAGAACGATTTGATGGAAACCAGTGGCACGAAGTCAGCAGTATGAACCTGAATCGATCAGCTCTTGCAGTTTGTCTTTGCAGAGGACTGCCAAACACGGCCGACTACACGCTTCACTCAAAACTCAAATCTAACGATGGAAATAACATGACTGGAGATGGAAATGCAACAGGAGACTACCTATGCTGCAGCGAAAACTATACTGATCCCGTTTTAGACTTTTGTACATACAATTATTTTGTTTTCTTCTGATTTAAATCATAACATTTTGCAATCTTGTTTCAGATGATGAAGACTGACTTCTTCAGCTGACTACGTAATAAATTCCCGTTTCTGATTACCCCCATGAATAACAATTTTTAATATAATAGAAAAAATGTAATATTTTCATAGATGAAAACTTAGTTGAAATGAAAATATTAATTTTTGAACAGTTGAAGCAATATTAAAAACCAAAAACATTAAAATGGGCATAAATAAAAAATTTTATTTTAAACTATTTTTAAAATATATTTATAAATTAGGATTTTTATTTATAAATTTAGCTTTTAGTTTGGAATGTGACCCCCTTGAAAGTTCGATTCATGGAAAAGATAACGGTAGTGCCTATTAAGCTCTATTCTCGCAGAAGTTTACATCGGAAATTCCTTTTTTATCAAATAATCAGTAAATTTCTTTCTATTTTCTTATTTGAGCATGAATCACCTGAAATGAGTCAGGCAATTTTAACAACAAAATAAAGTATCCCCACTATTTAAAAAAAAAAAAAAAAAAAAGAAAGAAAAAGAAAAAAAAACAGTCTTAAGACCAAATGGCAGATATGTCTGGAGTGAGCAAAACGATCATAATTCCCGATGGCGATGATGATTATTATTATGAAGAGTTGAACGATGAGGTAATTTGAGAAGTACAACACATAATTTTGAACATTTAACTTACATATTTTTAACAAACTGGTTAATAAATCTTTATAATGGCTTTTGACAACTTGTTTTATTTAATAAAATTTAAGCAATTTAGAATGAAAAAGTCATGCTGGATAATACATAAATTATCAGCAGTGCAGAGTTAACATGTAATTTATTGATATAAGATTGTCTATGAAAATTGGCATTCGTTTCAATGTAAGGCTCATCGATGAAGGGTTGGTTTAGTCGCCGTCAACACCTTCAAACTCATTGGAGATTTCTAGATCTGAGAGAATGCAGATAACCCAAGACCGAACTCGGGCAAAAATTGATGGGTTGAATTATATCAAGTTCGATGTCTGCCAGAGTTCCTTCTTTTTTAAACGTGTAAAGGACAATTCTCATTTTTTAAATTATATTTATTTTTATTTCTATTGCAAGGATTGCTGCCCGGGGCATATTTACACCTCCATGCTTTCCAGACAAGATTTGCAAGTTGATGGCCACTCTGTTTGCTTTTTCAATTTTCAATTATGCCAGCTTACACAAGAATCTGGTTTGACATTTTAGCCCTCATGTTGTGTCAGATTTGTAAAAATATCAGGAAAGCCTGAATTTGGGGAGATTTTAAATAGATTATTAAATTGGCATGGACGACAACTTTGAATATACAATACAAAGCTGCAGACTGAAACAATATTCTGACTTGTATTTGTCACACTGTCAGTACTGGGTTCAAATTTCAAGCCCACGGCTTTTAATTAGTATTAGGTTAACGATAAGTTTAAGGTTAAAAGGAATCGGCCTCTTTTTGACCTTGCACAATATCGGACCGCTTCATTATTTATAGCTTTTCATTGTAATTTTTATCGGATCCCCAAACTTTAAGGTTCCTGTAATCTTTCATGCCTTGGCTTTTCCTCTCTAAGGAGAAGGAAGCCAGTTTTTACTCCTTTCTGGCAATATGTGCATTTTGGGTACTGCGTACTGGATGGATTTAATACCCTATAAAATCAATATCAGCTTTGCTGATCTATTTAATCTTAAAGGAAAAGTTTCTTTTATCGACTGGTTGATTACAATATCTGATAGCTAATCAGTTAATTGATTTTTTCTCTAGCAGTTCAGCAATCAGAAAAATCTGATAGAAGAAATTTCAGCGGCGCAACGTCAAGAAGTCCTTCGTGGTAAAATTTCCCATAGAGGCCAGCAAAAGCGAGAGATCAACTTTAAAATGAGACAACCGCATAACTTTCACATACCAAACGAGGATAAAGGCACAAAGGCAAGTGCATCGTTGATTCATTATCTCCGATTTTAAATCGAATATTTTTTTTTTTTTCAGAGACGTACAAACGAGGAAAAAAGAAAATCATGGGATCTACCGTCTACATCAAAACAGCCTATCGTCGGCCGGTTCAGTCACAAGGTAAAAGTCAAACAGTATAACAATTTCTTTCTTTTCATCTGATAAAGTTTCAGAATGAAATCGTCACACCATGCTCGTACCAAATGGCACAAACTTCAAGCAAAACGAGTCCAGAGGTCAGCAATTTAAAATCTCTTTGGCTGTTTTTTTTTTTTACATATTAATAATTTTTTTTAGATCGATACAATCTCAAAGGCGAACAAAAGGACGAAAAATAAGACACATTTAAAAAATACACAAGTTTGTCTAAACATTATTTTAAAATAACGTTATACCGTGTATTTTTATTTATTTATTTATTTATTTATTTTTAATTAGAACAAGAAAAAGGAAGTTCCATGGAGTGCGATTGTCCACTCAATTTCTATGGTAAGAAAAAGCAACTTGTTTATTAAAATATATTATTTTTATTATTTTAAATAAAGAATCCAAGAAATGCGGTGAAGAATGCTAGCAATGTTGATACGGGAAATGACGATCAGCCTGAGGATCTTTCTAAAGAACGAGGTTCAAATCTGAAGAAAAGCTTTGTAAGTCAATGTAACAAAAATAATAAGTATTAAAAGACATATATATATATATATATATATATA
>CM077110.1:624006-636720 GCA_039619505.1 Cimex hemipterus | reverse complement strand
GAGAGAGAGAGAGAGAGAGAGAGAGAGAGAGAGAGAGAGAGAGAGAGGAGAGTCAATAAGGCCGAAATAGAGAGGCTGAAAAATGTGAGAATCAGAACGAGAGACTTAAAAAGTGAGCGGGTGAGAAAAATATAAAAGTAAGTGAGATAAGGAAACTGTTCTTCCCTAATCTTTCATGCAGATCAAGTGAATTCCAACTATCATTTTTAGTTACATTTTCTGTTTATCATCATAAACAAATGAATGAAGAATTTAACGAAATACAAATTGAACTATAAAAGATATTCTCCATGTAGCTTAAACGTGGATAATTCGAAACACCACAAAACAAAGCTATACAAGCAGGGAGGATACGCATAACATAATGATCGGTAATGACTAGATAACATGAAATAATATAGAAAGGATATCGGGGTAAGTTAAGGTGGACGTACTTACCAGTATGCCTGAGGACGACTACTATGCACGTCGTGAAGTCATCAGATCCGATTATATTCACATTTTCTGTAACAGAAGAAAATATAAAAGTGCATTTTTGCACACACACACAAAGAACTGTTTAAATCGAAATGTACTGACTGTCGTGAGGTACGGTGACAGCCATTTCCCTCTGCATGACGTACAGGAGTCCGATGGGGCCGACCACTTTGGACGGGATGCTGATGAGCTGGTTGGCCGTCTCCCTGAACATCGGATGGAGGTGATGGAGGGTCCTGGCGTCGGGGAGGGGCTCCTCCAGGGGCGTGCCCCCAACTAGAACCACCATCCTCCCGATCTCTGGAAAAAAGACAAGACGACAACCATTAACCGAGCACTGTCTCGATGCAAGTATAATAAAATTACGTTTGGAAAGTTTTGTCGGCTTTAAAAGACCCACGGTTGTCTGTTTGTGCCAGGGCAATAGTTTCTTAACGAAGCCTAACATTATTGGACAATATCGTCTGGAAAGGATTTTTTTATTATGAAAGTATGTTATGTATAAAACTAATAGCAAGGAGGATCAGAAACAGTCTCTAAAACTAGTCTGACCCTAAGAAGACTCGCGGGTCATGAGTAATCAGTAGTAGAGTTTGGTCACAATAGACAACAGTTTAAGAGCTTAATCCGTTTATCTCCTAATAATAAAAAAACGGAAATCTTCAACGTGACTAAATGTTTTTTTTTTAATGGCTAAGTTCTAGCATATTAGCCAATGATAATGTATTAATATTATGCGTATTCGTTTGGAGGGGAAGGGTAACGTGAAAAAAGGCCAGAGGCGACGGCGGGAATTGAACCCACGACCGCGGGGTCTCTCACGCTAACCATTCAGCTATCACGGCCTAAATTTTTAAAACCTCCTTATTCTTCACAAACCTTCAGGGTCTTTCTTTTCCCACAACCACCAAGTCGACCTTTCAATGGTAATACTGCTCTTCATCGGATTTGGCAGTAAGGTTTGCTGGATGGGGACCACAATGGTCGAGTGGTTAGGGCGTCCGTCTAGCATTGTCCACGTTCTGGGTTCGAATCCCGGCAAAGCCCATGGGTTTTTGATTGCAATACGAAAAGCGTATTGTTCAGTGGAGTCTGACCCGTCGTTCAAGACATCCGGCGGTTGGTCTGACGTTAAGCCCATCTGTTCGGCGAAATTGCGAAAACTCATTGAAACATTCTCAATTCATTCCTCAAATCCAATTTTACAAAACTCCACGTCGTCTTCGTCCTCTTTTATCCGCTCTATGTTACCTGGCGTATCCCAAGGAAGTATACTTGCTCCTTTATTACGCTCAGTTTTCACAGTTCATCTGCCATTGTTTTCACAACAAACAATGTTGAAACCTGTCTTCAAATCTGACAACCCTGGCTCCATACGAACGAAACCGTCGAAATTTCCAAAATTCAGTTTTTACTTAATCAGGAAGATCTAGCCTACTTTACAAGAAAAGCTATCTTACAACCTATTTTGACATAAGCATCACATAGAACCAATACACCCGAAAATGAGTTGAAAACTGAAAAGGAAATGAAAATACTATCAGAAAAACCAAACTGACATACACATTTGAAAAAAGTAAGAGATTGATAGATTGATAGATGATATATATAGAGGAGGAAGGAGAGGGAGAGAGAGAGAGAGAGAATGTGAGAGAAATTGGGACATTACATTACATTTTTTACATTTACAGTACTTTTTTTAAAAAGGAGGCTATAACCGGGAACATAATTATATATAAGGAAATAGAGTCAATATATTTTTAAAAATTTCGATTTTGCATGTTGGCGATTTTTCGGCTCCCTTCATGAAACCTTATATTAATAATTAATTAATTTGGAATCTAAGGTTGGTTGCGCGGTGTGCAAGGGATCTAAATCCATCAGAATCAAATGAAAAACTTACGGTAAAAATAAGGTCGAATTCGTCAGGACACGGCACTGCTAAGGATCCTCTCCTCCTCGGAGGGCGGTTTACTCGAAACTGGACGAACCCACGACGGGCCCCCACTCGGCCCTTTTCCTATCATGCGGTGTAAACCTGACCACGCGACACCCTTCCCTAGGCCGTTTCCAAACCACGTTTGTTTTGTTATTTTGTTTTGTAATTATAAAAAAAGGTTTGCGATTTTGTCACGGCGGAATCTAAAACTGGGAATTTTGAAAACAGGTGATTCGGACGGATTGATGATAAGCGTTTTCACAATTGTACTCGATAATTACGGCTGATGGCTTTTCACCGTCAATGTTCTAGTATTTAGACCGATGCGCTATTTTATTATATTCAAATCAAAGATGAAAGAAAAAACAAAGAGTAGATGTAAAAAAGGCATTCCAAAAAGGACTCCAAGTATATCATATATCTGAAACTAGCTAGACCCTTTTGCCAGTAGAGTCAATTTTTACTGACGGTTTATACAGGCTGTAAGAGGGGCGAGGACTGAATTTGGCGATAAAAAGTGACCCGATGATCAAATGGGGGTTGTCCGAGGACAGTGTAAAATTAATTATTGGTTATTTTTTAAAATTGTTTGAGCAGCTCAAACTTTTTACTTCAACCCAACTTTTGACTATTTCTAATTTTCTCTTCAGATTCTTGTGTGATAAATTTTCCGCTGAAGAACTCACAAGTTGTTATTAACTTGGTAAAAAAGCAATCAGATTATTGTGACATTCTGAGAGATTTGCCTGATGTTCCCAACCAAAGGATCGGGTCATTAAGCTATATGGAAGAATAAAGCGAGAACAAGCGGATCAGGGACAGCGGAAGGCACCAATCTCAATTGTTTAACATTCAAACTAGAAAAAAAGTTTAAATCCATGGTACAATATAGCCAAATAGCCTATATTTCTACTATTTAATTTAAATAATGTAAAGGAATGCCAAGATAAGTTGTTATTCTTTGTATAATAGGTCAACCGGAGTCTCTACAAAATGCAGTCAAGCATGGCAAATTTGCCCAATTTCCCATGCAGCTTAATTGTACAGGATAAAGTGAAAGGAAACAAACATTTCTCAAAGATAAAGCGGGAGCAAGCGGACCCAGGTCAAAGGCGACCGAACCTGTTCCTCCGTTATTCAAATCTCACAACGTTAATACATTGTCTTTAGGATTTTTGTTAACACATATGACCGATTTTTATAATAAATTTTGAATAAATTAGTTGAATGGCCCTCGGAAAAGTAACTCGAATAATTCCTAAATGTTTGGAAGTGCGAGAACCGGCGGACCATGTCATTCATGGTCTACAATCTCAATTGTTCAACTCTCAAACCACAAATAAATTATGCTCATCAAACCTAGTCAAATTAGACATTTGTATAATTTAATTTGGATAATTTATTCTTCTTCTATTTTTTTGTTTTTACGTAAAACATAAAACTGATCGCGTCGATTTTAGTTCTTTCGCTACCCATTAAACGTTTTTTCTTTCTATTTTAAACAACTTAAATAGATTTTTTTGTTTTTTTAAATGAAAATTGGACAACCTGAAAAATGAGAAAATGATGAATTTATCAAAAAGAAGTAGAGTGGATTAATTTCTAAACATTTCTGACTGGAAGATAAAGCGAGAACCGGCGGACCAGGTCATTCATGAGCGATCAAAACAACCTCATAGTCTTTATATAAAAACTAGACAAATGACGCATGGAAAAAAATTAAGTACAACTACAGTCTTTTAAAGCGATGTCTGAGTTGAATTTGTTCCATGGCCTTCATGAAACTTCTATTTAAAAGGTACTGCCAGACTGAGTGGACCACCTTATTATTTTTAAATTAATATCGATAATGACAATCAATGGAGAGATTAGATGTTAGAAATCATCCTGGTATAATAAATAAAATAAACACTTATCGCTGTAAGTTACAGCGAGAACGGGCGGACCAGGTTTGGCAGGGGCGACCAAACCGGTCTCAATAATTAAACTCTCAGAAGCCAAAAACCCATCTTTCTTCCTTTACAAAAAAGGACTAGAGAGAAATTGATTTTTATGAAAATAGCTATTAGGAGATCTTCAGATGTTTTTATAAAAAGAAAAAAAAGCGAGGCTAAACGGACCAGGATTCAGGAGCGACCAAACTGTTCTTAATCTTTTACCATTAACACAAATATTAGCCAAATAATCCACCTTACTGATTTCATTAATAAATATCGATTAAATGGGGAGATTGGAGGTTATTCTAATATAAAATTATAAATTTGTTCAAAGATGAATTCAATGCTTAAACCATTCTGACTGAACACCAGAGGCGGACCAGGTTAGTTAGACAGGCCGATCAAACCGCTCTCACATCACAAATAGTACACAAACGTAGAAACTAGCCAAATAGCATGATTTATGTTAGTGATTTCGCTTTCTTCTTATGGAAAAACTTTCGCCTGAAATGCGATTTTGTAATTATTTCGCTACCACTTTAAACCAATTTTTGAAAAGATTGCGCTGTGGTTAATAGTTTTAATAGTTTAATAAATATAAATATGTGCAAGCTCTAACTTCCTTTTTCTCATAAACAAGTGGATCGATTTTCATGGTTTATCAATTGTTTTGGACATTGACAAACGCATTTTATAAATGTATCAAACATTAAAATCAGACTATTATTTCCATTGACAAATTATTTTGCTATTTTGTTCATTTTCTTATAAAAATATTTTATATATTTTAATGGTACATAGATCGTTAAAAACGTCCCACTTCTTTCAAACGGTCTGTTTAACGTTGAAATCTTTTAGATGTTTTTTAATTGCAGATATTTCGATAATGAATGGCTAAAATTTTAGGGGTCGAAGAAATTCGATAAATTTAAATTCAAACAAAAATTTATATTTAGGGGTTTTCTAGAGATAAAATGAAATTTCATATTTGTATGACGAAAAAAAATTATGACCTATTTAAATAGAAAAATGTTTAGTATTTAGAAATTTAAAAGAAAACGTAAAAATTATATATTCACATAGTTGATTTGAGCAAATAGAAAGGTCGAATAAGAATATCAAAAACCGGCTAATTTCACTCTTCAAAATAATTTTTTTTTACAAAACCAGGGCCAAATAAGCAGGCTATACTTACGTATTCTTTGCGTCTGTTATTATGAAGTTTAGAATCTCCAAAAAATTGTTCAAATCTGTGACTCAAGTCTAACCGGGTCGCCCCTTGTAAACTCAACTTTGTGTTATAAACACAATTGTGTTTAAAGCATTACGCGAGACTAAACGGACCCCCGGGTAGGTGGGAAGCAATGAAACCGGTCTTATGCTCAACTATACATCACTTTTATATACAGCATACATAACTGGCAACATTCTTTGTCAGGTCAAACTATGCAGTTTTTTAATAATTTAAAAGTTTGTGTTATAAATGATGTTGTTATTTGATGAGCTACGAGCGTGGAAAGAAGCAGTGAGAGTCGCAAAGAAAAACAATCCAGGTATATTAATAATAAAGTTTTGATAGGAGGGAGTTAGGGTGTGAAAAATGTAAAGGGCGTGGCTCGTTTCTATTCAGGCTTACCTGTTTTATGGTGGATTGTTTTTTAATTGTGTAGAGGATAATGTAGAAATCTGATATCCGTTTACACCCCGGGCATGTTACATCGTGCGAAGGCGGCCCGATATTTTATTTTACCAATCTTAATTCAAGCCCCTGATTAAGTCCGATGTCCGCCCACGTTATCGCGCTATACGTAAATCGGCCGGACGTGTTTTGTTTCCTGAATAATGCCTTTAAATGGGCTTGGGTCGGCGTCTACCGACTCAGCCGAGCGGACCCAAGGGGAGATACCGGACTTTAATGGACTTAATTCGGGGCCGACGAGGAACGGATATCGGACTTTAAGATCTCACAACCGGTTAAACATACAGAAACGCAATTCAGAAAAGGTTCATAATTAATTAAGCAATTAAAAGGCAAAATAACGTTTACGCGCTATTTATATTTTATGTGATGGTGGTATGAGAGTTGAAGAATTCGGTGCCTACCTGGCACCAAGTTTTATATATAAAGACTTTGTGATATGAGAGTGAAAAAACTGTGATAGGTTTGATCATTTCTAATCTGGTCCGGCTGTTCTCTCTGCATCTTTCAGTCACGAGTGTTTAGGCGCTTATACATTTATTCCCTGACGGACAAATTCGGCATATTCTCATAAAATAACATCTAATCTCTCAATTTATTCAATTAGTTATTCTCCTTATATAAGGTATTGGTTGAAATGAAAAAGTGAGTGCGCGAGCGGGATTCGAACCCACGACCTTCAAATAAATACGCGCTGCTCTACCACTTGAGCTATCACGAATTCGATCCTTTCAGCCACCAACTCTCCATCTCAACTTAAAACCGAATTTCCATCTTTTTTACATAAAAGGAATTGAAAGAAGTAACTTGGTCAATGGACCACTAAAATATAAATGGATTATTAGGTTATTGGAATAATTTCATTTTAATGGTCTGAGAGTTGGACGATTGAGTTTGGTTGCTTCGTATCAATCTTGGTCTCTCTTATTTAACACTCAATAACAATTGTTTAGTAATGTCTCTTTTTTACTTTACCATATGTAGCTGGTTTTATCTATGGCATGTTCAGCTTACTGGGCAGCAATTTGAATACCCTCTAATTAATTTTTTTCTTAATATAGATAGTAGGTTTTGATTGTTCTGTGTCTGTTAATTTTAAATGTCTAAAAGTGATTCGGTCCTGGAACCTGGTCCGCTTATTCTCAGTATTTTTTCTGTTTCTTAAAAAAACATCTGAAGATCTCCTAATAACTATTGTCATAAAAAATTAATTTCTCTCTAGTCCTGTTTTGTAAATATATAGAAAGATGAATTTTTTGGCTTCTGAGAGTTTAATTATTGAGAGCGGTTTGGTCGCCCCTGCCAAACCTGGTCCGCCCGTTCTCGCTGTAACATACACATTTATTATACCAGGATGATTTCTAACATCTAATCTCTCCAATGATTATCATTATCAATATTAATTTTTTAAAAATCTGTAAGGTTTGGCTAATTTGTACAGGTACATTTTTACGTGTGAATATGATACGACTGAGTCGGGGTTGAACGATTGAGAACAGTTTTCCGGTCCGCTCAGCCTCGCCGTATCTTTTAAATAGCAAGTTTCATGTGATGTTGTATGGCCTATTGAGCAAATCAACTCAGACATCGGTTTAAAAGACTAGTTCTCCTTTATTTAATTTTTTTCATGTGTTATTTGTCTAGTTTCGACGAGTAGATTTTACATACAAAGAAAATGTGTTGTCATAATGTATAAGATACAGAAAGATGAGTTTTTAGCTTGTGAAAGGTTAATAATACCGGTTGTCAAACACCGTCCGTGTGTTCTCCACGTCCTTTTTGATAATTTACCTTTTTCACATAGAATAACATCTAATGGATCATTTAGCAGTGTTTAAAGGACTTCCCAGTTGACAGTATTCATTAAAAAATATAATTTAAGGCGTTTAAAAAATAAATCACAGAAAATAGGTATAAAAGGTAGCAAAAGAGCTAAAATCGACGCGATAAGTAAATATGTGTTATTTGGTTAGTTTTTACGTGCACAGTTGATGTGTTGTTGGTTTTGATAACTTAAATTTGAAAGCCAACCCGGGCGGCTTGTTTTCACTGTATCTTTAAGTCCGATGAGTTTGTTACGACCACCGGATTAAATCGGAATATCACATAGAATAACATCTAATCACACCATTTATTCGATTTTTTAAAATCATCAAGGCGTGTTATGTGGCTAACTTTCGCCATGTACTTTTTACAAGTAGAAATGATTTACGGGCGTGAGAATCGGAAAATTGGAAATAGGTTTGGTCCAGCTTAGTCAAGCTGTATCTTTGAAAAAGGATTGTTTCATTTATCCTAAGTAATTAAGTTTCAATTGAAATTGGCCAGATGTACCATACATGACAGCAGTTGTCGGTACTGGTTGACCTATTCAGATAGGATAAGATCTTATCTTAACATTAATTTAAAAAAAAAATATATAAATATGGGCTATTTTTTACCTTACCTTTTTACATATAAGGATTATGTTTGTTGTCTGAGAGTTAAAAAAATTGAAAGCAACGCCTACGACCGACCAGGTCCGATTGTTTTTCGCTCTGCTCTTCAAAGGTCCCTTTTACTAATTTTCGTGCTCATCGGAGGAATTCAGCTATATTCTCATTGAAAAACATCCTCTCACTGTTTATTTACCAAGTTGGAAACAAGCCGGACTTTACGATCTGGTGAGCTCTGCGGAAAATTTGCTTCGCAACATGGCAAGAACAAACTAATTAGAAAATGAGCAAGCAGTAGTTAAAATATTCGAAAATTCATTTAAACCAATGTTTCTTGACCAAATTCACCGAAATAATATTTTACGGAAAAGTAGTCAAATAAATAATTAATAGCTATTTAGAGATGCGACGGTCTGGTACGGTATAGTGCCATTGTTTCGAGCTTCGTTGATATCATCTTCAGTGCCTGGGATTTATAAAGTTGTAGGTTGAGAGGGTGAGTTGGTGTTTGAGTGATCGAAGTCACAATAGCTCAAGTGGCTTAGCCGAAGGCTGTGGGTTCGAATCCTGTTCGTGATAGTAACTTTTTCATTTCAACCCCCGTCAGTCCCCTTCCTTTCTGTCTAACTTTCTCAGCGATCTTTTAATGTACTTTTTTTAAATTAAAAACAAAATCTTGCACAGCGATTAACCTACGCTGTAATGCCCGTCGTGAAGGTCTAGACTCTAGATTGCACATTTTTATCTAATCCCAATATCTAAAATGAACTTCGGAGGGCTGGAACGGCCGGTCTTCGATATCGTCGTCGTTTATCTTTTCGATGTAATTAAAATATCGAAACGTGTTAAAAAGTTAGAAATCTCAACTGCATCGGGAGAACGACCCGGCAACGTGATTGCTGGGTCGAGGGTGGATTGATGGGAGAAAGTCAACAGACGACGTCCAAGTCGATTTAAATGAAACTGAAATGGCCAATTTGGTGGTCGTACATTTTTCACAGTGGAATTTAGTTGCTAATATGGCAAAGTATAAAATAATTGTGCTCAATGTTGTTTGGGACCGGTGGATCTTTAACAAAAACTTGGAAGTTGTAAACGAGTGTCTGGGTGTTTCCTAGTCTTCGTGTCTGTCACTACTCCATCGCATTAATTGAAAAAAACGAACACTACGAAACTGGCTCTGAACAGCATTTGGCATGGATCTAACAAGATACGATTCTCCTGCCAACAAAATGAAAACTATGCTTAGTTTAATTACAGATAATTCGCAAGGCTTGTCTTTGGGTAAATTTCGCTGGCTTTCCTAGGTAAGAGGTGATCTTTTATGTCCAAACGGTGCCCCTGGGAAATCCTATTCAGGAGAACATTGTTCATTTTTTGGCTGAATGTTTCATTTTGTCATAGAACCGCCATATATCCTAAAATTATTCTGTAATTGAAAAAGAACAGTTTAATGTATGTATAAGTATTCAGATATCGTGAGATGCGGTCTGGTGTGATGTAGGTATCAGAAAAACATTTTCTTTTCGTGCCAACGTTTCGCTCTTTTATTGAGATCATCTTCAGGGCCTGGGATTTACAAACATAGTTTACATGTAATACTACATGTATAATGTAGTAATGTGTACATTTATAATACATATAGAATGTGGATAAGTGAATTCATGCAATGCAAAATATATTTTATATTTCATCAAAGTATTTCTACTCACTCAAAGTGTTTGTCTTCTGTGTACTTCTGCCATTCTTGTGTGTCGTGTTGAGAGTGCCAGTGAGATTTTACTGTTTAATGTTTACATATGTTGGATTTTGAAGGGGTGGGGAAGGAAGTGGGTATAGAAGAGACAATTTTGTATTATTCGTCGACTTCTTTGAGGTGACAAGAGCCGACAAAGGGAAACAATGTGTTGGTAATGTTTCGGCCAGATTATTCTTTCAGGATTATATAGAAAGGGATAAATGGGAAAAGGAAAGCACAATGTGAAAAATATTTGATGTGTGGAATGTAATGATATATGTATGTTATCTGTATTGAATTTGATTAATGATGTTGGCGTAGCTACGACTGACTTTGCATGTATCTGTTCTGTAATTGATGCTGTGCTTATCCTTGCTAATGTAAACCATTTTTAAAAAATTACGTTTAAATTTGTTTGTTCTATATGTAGTCTTTTTGAAGTCAAAATTGTGTTGGTGTTCAGTATGTGTTTTTTGCAATCATAGATATGTTGCTTTACTCTCCTGTCCAGATATTGGGACGTAAGACCAATGTAAGTTGCCGGACAGTTGAAACAGTTAAATATGTATGTATAAGTATGTAAGTATAACTTTAGGAATTTAAGTTTGTTACTTAGTGACCGGTTATTTCATAATTTGTTGAAGTCATGAGGAGCGGTCAAGAGGCAGTTTAGAAAAAGCACTTTTTTATTTATTTGGCCGACGTTTTGACCTTTATTCCGGTCATCTTCAGGGCATAAAGTGTGCTGCTTTTAGTATAACAATGGTTTTGTGAGAAAGCGTTGTATTGTCTGTTGTCACAACGTTGTAATGTCAGCATAAATATGTCTTATTTTCATTACGATATCTAAAAACGTTTATTGTTTTTATTACTGGTGAATTATATCGGATGTAAATATGTCTTTTTTTCCTTTATAATATCTACATACGTTAATTATTTCCAATGTTAATCTGCAGTTTATTATAGGCAATGCCAGGATAAATTTGTTTTTTATTTTGTTTCAATGTATACAATTATTGTTATTACTATTGTATATTATTGTACGTATTGAAGGCCAACCCCATCTGAATGTCTGAGATAGTAACATATTAAAATAAATAATAATAATAATATAATAATAAAATTGCCAGATAAGTAAAAAGAATGGCATAGTAACTGCTACGATTTGTAAGTAAATATTGGCGTTACTAATAGAATTTTTCGACCATGTTAAACTTTTAGACAGGCCAAGTGATAAAGATTCAAACTTTAGGTTTAATTAAGGACAATTTGACGTGAACCCCGTTGCACTCTCGACCGCGCCGGGGCAGGCGAAATTCGAGGTAACTGTAAACCGACATCCTCAGGATACGATTAAGGACGCGCACCTGTGCGCTATCTTTGCGTAAATTAAGAAGAGAGAAGAGAGGCACCTGCGAATGGAAAGAATTTCCCACAAGCCAAGACGTCTACACACCTGCAAGTCGAAATTTACGACATCGTTTCTTCTCCGGTCCGGATGTAATTTTCACCTTGTTAATAAATTTGAAAGAAATGTAAGGATCCTTCTTATTTGCAGAATTAAAGAGCAGCTGTTTGTTGGTTGATAAATCTCACCATCGAAGGAGGGCTCATGAATTTCATTCATTTTTTTGGGAGGAGGGAGGCACTTTTAATATGAGATATGTCGAGAATGCCACTTTAGGTACACTTTAGGTAGGGTTTGTTTATCCTTTTTAGAGGGGAGGTAATTATTCCGCTCTTATTACATAGAAAACTTATCATTGTAGATTTTTTGTTAGGATTGATTAATCGTCAAACAGTGATTCATACAGGAAATTTTTTTAAATAAAAATATTAGAAAAGGGTCCAAGGTTCTTGTCAATGACTTTCAGCCGAGAATTTATTAAATTTAATGATTTTACGCCTTTTTCCTAGCCTTCTTTTAGCAAGAAACAGTCAACATCATTAACAATATTTTTATCAAAATAATTTTTTCTCAACTTTTTCGCCTTCTATTTTGCTTCCGATTATTCCAAAAGAGAACTTTGAAATTGCACCAACTATCTACAAGAAATGTAACAAGGATTTAGAAGAATTACAAATTTCGTATATTTGCACGAATTTCTCTACATAAAAAAAATCAGAACACGAGACAAAAAACAGAGAAAGAGAATAAGGTTTAGTTGATTGCATTCATTTTTCTCATTTATATTGACATAAAAAACTAAGGTGTTGATATTGGCAGCAAAAAGGGAAATTAACCTTTCCAGCAATTGTCATAATCCATTATATTTAGTATCTGATTGACCTAATTACTTCCTTCAATCGATTTATCTTTTTGTGTAAGGCTTTGATTGAAATGAAAAAGGTAATGCCACGAGAAGGATTCGAACTTACCACACTTTAGATCATAATAAATTGACAGAAAAAGGGTGAGCGTCAGAGGAGGAGAAAGAGTAGGGTAGAGAGAGAGGGATGAAAAGGTGGATGAGTGAGGGGGGAGAGTG